>CM026298.1:4815693-4881825 GCA_014851415.1 Cnaphalocrocis medinalis | reverse complement strand
TCACATTGACAAAAATAATACCAATACAATTTAAAAAACATCATAAACATCAGCTTTACCCACTGCTATAAGACATTTAAAATAAGTCGGATTATCTTAATTTTTTAATTTCGTGGCTGTGGATATCAAGCTTTTTGGGTATATCTATCGAACTCTGTCTTTTGAGTGCAGTTAGAAAGAAACAGCTACATAGGGCGTGATGACAAGCACGTCACTTTCTGCGTAAATAACGCACTCGCTATCGAGTTAACGCTAACGTTTTTAAACCCTACGTACGTGTTCAAACGAAATCTATTTGACGCACGTTTACTCGCTCGCTATCGACTGTAGTAACGTTACGTTACTTTTCGATGCCAACTCATGGTAGCGCTACTGTCCTAAAACGATCTTACTGATATCCTACTTCATGCACCACGGTCTCGAACTAATAAGGTTACCAGCCCGACAGCGCCATGATATTATGATAAATAGCGCACCCTGTCACGCGCAGTGTTTGTGAAAAACTTCTGAGGTGTCTCTTTAAGGTTAGTTTCATATGATTAAAGGTAACGAGAACCTTGGAAGGGTATTTGACTTGACAGTGAGAGTTTGGGCTCTCTCTTATCTCTTTATGGTTTTCTCTTTTTTTTTGTGGGAGAGATAAAATCTGGAACCCTTTATGTGAATTTTTCGAACTTAGCTTGGGTTTGTATCATCAATCCGCATTAGACAATAAATTTTACCTATAAGCTTCGTTTTTATTACATCTTTAGAAATAGTTCAGATAAAATGGTTTTAACCCTAAAAAACAGTCAACACTTAAAAAATCCCCGCACGTAGAATTAAAAAACGCCTCGACTCTGCGAGGCTTTCTCAATGTCCATGGACACCGGAAATACCAGTACCTAAAGTCACAAGTGCGCTGCTAATTTTTTAAATCCTTTTCGCTGGACTCTGGTGTCGGGTACCCTTAGGCATTGCTTCACGCCTGTTTCCTGTGAGTACATGGTATCACTCCCGTCTACTCTGCTGTCGTTTCATACCGAAGGCTGTGGTGGACCAAACTACTAATTTTCGAATGCTTAATGCAATGCCGAATATTTGTATGCCTTCAAAGGCATGGATGACTTCAATGTAATTTGTCAACTTATACTGTACCTATGTTCTAGAAGTAAATGATTCTATTCTATTCTTACCAGAAATAAAGTACCTAATATCGCCTTACTCCACCCTTTGTGGAAGCTCCTTTACTTCAAACTGGTCCGATTATACGCCACCATATGTGGCGACATCGGATTTGAAAACAATCGGCTGTCCTCTTGATTGACGGCATCGCGGCAAAACGCCGGAGTCCGACACTCCAGCGTTTTTGCCGTGTGTGGGTGTTGCGGCAAAACGCCGCGGACACTCCGGAGTTTTTGCTGTGTGGGTTGGAGGGTATTCGATGACTGATGCCTTGTAATTGGAGTAATTACATGGTGATGCCTGTAATACCAAGTCTCAGGAAAAAGTGAAAGGAATAACTTTTCTGAGTGACTGTGTGTTGGTAGCGTCTGAACAGAGATGGTTTAGCGGATGAGAACTTGAGCCTTCCATACTGGATGTTGGAAGTTCGAACCCGAGCTTACACTTTTGGATTTTTCAATTTATGTGTGTATTTCTACCATTAGCTTGGTGGGGAGGGAAAATATTGTAAGGAACTGTGCATTTTAGATTGCTATTAAACAATATGTTATATTCGGTTGACGAGTTTTTAAATTTTAAGTTTAATTCAACAAGTTATTTTTAAAATATGTACCTACTCGATGTAGAATAAGAAATTAGATAAGTTTAAACTTACTTTCACCCTAGAGAAAAGTTTGCAGACTTTAATCTCTAGTAGGCTTAGATTTTAAGTTAACATTATAGGTAGGTATTGAGAGTCTTACCTCGAAATTGTAAGAAATTTCATGTCTTTAAAGAAGGCTAAATAGGTCTAAGAACATATGTACCTACACAACATCTACATCTTTATGTACCTACCCTATTTATTATGAATATCTTCAATGTACAGATAATTGATTTTGTATTTTTATTTGTATTTGTATTAGATTGTTCCAAAATTATAATGATTCTGAATATGTAGTGTAACAATGATTCTGTTTGTTAGGTTCCCCTATGTAATAAAATAAAACTTAGCAAATATCAAACGGCAGTCGCTTCATAATGTGCTTTTTAAGAGTATTCTGTTAAAGTACAAAAGTAGATAAAGTAGCAGGTCGATTCCCAGGTCGGGCTAATAAAAATATTGTTTGGAATTTTTCAAACATTGTGATCTATCGCAAATACGCATCAGGTAAGCGTGGGTTGAAGCTTTATCCCATCATAGTAGCGAGGAGTTGATTTCTGGATCATCTGTCCTGGAACGCCCCCGTTGGTCTAAGTAGTTTTAAGTCCCGTCCGGTCTGGGGTCCCGGGTTTGATTCCTATTGAGCAAAAGGTATGTTTCGAATTTTTTCCAACAAGCTCGGGTTGGGTGATCACCCAATCCGCATTAGGCAAGCGTGGTGATTAAGCCTTATCTATCATAGTAGTGTTAACTTGATTTCTATGATGGAGGCCTTTGCCCTGCAGTGGGACACTATTATAGGCTGATACTTTATTGTCCCTTGCAGTGGGATAAATAGGTTGATAATCTAGTTTGACTTTTAAACAATATCTATAAACGATTAAAGTCTCAAAAACTACCCTTAGAAATAACCAATAAATCTAATAAACTAGATCTGGTTAGTTATCTGTCAGTTTCGTTAAGTTAACATGCCCCTGGGGTGCCGACACTTCAACCCTCACGGGGTGCCGACCCCTGTCGGCGTTACTTATGGGGTGTTTTGGATTAACCGGCAAATTGGGTGAGTGTGGGGGAGGGTTTATGGCGATTTTTGATGGGGTGTGTTGAGTGTATTTTGTTTATTGATGATCACTTTTTGAAACGGTGTTGAAGTATATGCTATGAATAAAATTATGAATTATTATTATGGTGTGTGTCTAAAGGGCGTCACACACGGCGTGGATACTAGTAGGAATATTTTATTTGCTATGTTTTTATATTAAAATTGAACGTCCGTCACTTCGTTTCGGGAGATTCCTTTCGGGTGCCAATAGATGGCGCTGGACATCGATTACATCGCGCATGGGTTTAGCTTTATCAGTTTACCTATACCACAGATATTATAATACTAGTTTAGTATAAAGCAAAGCCTTGCCGATAAGCCTTATCGTTATCCAGGAAAGTTACCTAGTATAACAGTAGTTATGAATAGTATTGAATAGAAGAGAAATTATTTATTCAGTCCTTGGTAGAAACATAGATAGGACCTATAGATAGAAGGTCTGTGTAAATATTTTTATTATACTGATAAAGATTGATGATGTAATCCGACAGAGAACCAGAGTCACCGACATAGCCCACCGAATTAGCAAACTGATGTGGCAATGGGCTGGTCACATTAGCCGCAGAACTGACAACCGTTGTTGGAGCCATAAAGTCCTTGAGTGGAGACCGCGACTCGGCAAACGTAGTGTTGGACGCCCTGCTACAAGATGGGATGACGACATTCGAAGGCTGGCTGGAGTGAGCTGGATGAGAGTGGCCGAAAATCGGGAGCGGTGGCGTGCATTGAGGGAGACCTATGTCCAGCAGTGGGCGAGCGTGGGTTTCTGATGATGATGATGATAAAGATTTAAATATGGTGCGGTGAATGTGAAAGATCACGTGAGAAACTCTTGAAAGCGTATTCGTTTGGTTTTATGCGAATTCCATTATAGTTGCTGTGGGAGAGCCTCGCTTCGGCATGAACATGAAAAAATGGGCCGGCTCGACCGGAGTGAGACCACCGCCTCACAGAAAACCGGCGTGAAGCAGCCCCTGTGCCGTGTTTCGCCAAGTGAGTGAGGGTACCGGAGGCCCACCCGGGGGGGAAGGGGATAAAAGGTGGCAGCGCACTTGTAACTCCACCCACAGGTGTTGCAAGTGTCCATGAGCGGCGGCTATTGCTTACCATCAGGTGATCCGCCTGCTCGTCTGCTACCTATACCATAAAAAAAAAGTAGCGATGACTTTATTTTGTAGTAGTCTTTGCCTTGCAGTGGGACGTATATAGGCATATAGGCTGATACTTTACTTTTTTATACTTCAAGCTAATAGCAATAAAGGCTAATACTTTAACATCAAGCTACCGTTATCTGGATACCAAAACAATCGTGTCTCAGATCGGGAGGCATCCACGTTCGTCACATACCAGCGGCTGACATTCCGCGCCTCTCCCGCGGGATGTAGGAGCAACACCAGGTAAATTACCACAACAATGTGGAGCAAGTTGTTGGCAAAAACAGCTAACTGCAACACAATGGCGGGCCGAGAGGTTTTATTCTGTTGGTCTTTTGGAGTTAGAGCGGTTTCACACGGGGAATTTTAAGGGGAGAGCCACGCTTTGGCATGGGCCGGTACGGAGTGATAACACGGCTATGATATAAGTGATGGGATGGGATTAGGCTTAATCACCACGCTTGTCAAATGCTTAGGATTAGTGTCCTTAGTTTAAAACCAGGACAAGTGATGATGTCTCAATGTTTTAATTAAACTTGCTCCAAGACGCAACAGGAATGACACGCTAAGATGAGAGAGATAAAGATCATATTTGTTTATCTTATAAGTCGTTTTTCATGTCACCTGATGATAAGCGATGGCCGCCGCCCAAAGACACCTGCAACAGCAATGGTGTGTAAAGTGCTTGTATAAAGCACGCAAGCAGGCGGTTTGTCATTATTCCGGTAGATGGCACTATGCATTTTTACACCGCGCAAGCATTGTGTGTCACCGGAATAATGACCCCAAGCCGCCTGCCTAGGGGTGGCAGTTGTAAAATAAACTCAAGACAATTCAGACGGAACTGGTATTTTTATTCGACAATCTCCCTGCCTGGACCTCGAGGGTGCCTTGTACAGTGCTCACAGAAGACCTGTTTTTCGTCGAGAGAGTGGGGGTACTGGGGAGGAAGGGGGTTAAAGGTTGTCAGCGCACTTGTGACTCCACTGGTGTAGCAGGTGTGTCTATGGACAACGGCGGGCGCTTACCATTAGGTGATACATCTGCTCGTCTGCCACCTATCACATAAAAATCCTAGTAGCTGTTTACGCTAGTACAGATAAGCACGCTAGAAAATTGTTGATTTTAGTTCCTCCACTCGCCGCTAGATGGAGGTATGCTATGTTACATCGCGCTAGCGTTTTAGTTTTTCGTTTATACATAAGGTACCAAAGATTTTACTACAATATACTACCATTACTAGAACTTTGAGTAGTTTCATTTTAGAACACCCAGTTCCAGATCATATTCAGTAGCAATGACTTGATTTCTATGATGGAGGCATTTGCGCTGCAGTGGGACAGTATATAGGCTGATACTTTACTAAGATTTGATCCGCGTCGTGTAACCCGCCCCTAACGGGCTCGGCAGTGCGAATCACTTCATTAGTTTCGGGTTTTTGCGACGGACAGACGGACAGGCCTCCGTCTATTATGTTGTCAGCGTGTAACGGTGATGTTTTTCCAAATGAGTTTAATTAGGCAATGTTTATGGGACCGACGACACAACTGGATTTATACGTAACACGACACAAGCACAAAATAATTACACACAGAAAGGAGGCTGCCCACTAAGAGCTAAAAACGTGTCATGTACTCACGCATGCGCACTAACGGGGAAATAACGCCTTTTCGACCACATTAATTAACATAGCCTATGACCTAAAATTGTCAAACTGTCGAGGTCTGTGGTAGAGGCCGCGCGCTTATGTACTCATGCCGGGCAACAACCCTAGTACCTATATGTCAACGACTTCTTCTAAATTCAAAATCAGGCTGAGTCTAAGTTCTGTGTGTAATTATTTTGTGACACAAGTGAGCGGGCAGTTATGTAGCGGGCCATCTTCACTTGACATTGGCAGAAAATGTGGGAGAGCCATGCTTCGGCATGAATGGGCCGGTGCGACTGGAGTAGCAAGCGCTGTTTATACGGTCATTTTTGTGGTTACCCAGGAGAAAAGCATTTGGTTTTTTTTATGTGATAGGTAGCAGACGAGCAGGCGGATCACCTGATGGTAAGCAATTGCCGCCGCCCATGGACACATGCAACACCAGTGGAGTCACAAGTGCGCTGCTAACCTTTTATCCCCTTCCCCCCCAATGGGCCTCTGGTACCCTCACTCGGCGAAACACAGCACAGGAGCTGCTTCATTACAAATACCTGTCCGTCTGAGGAAATCCTCGGATCTGCGAGGTCACTCCGCGAAGCGTGAGAAGATCCCAGGAAGCTTCTGCGCTTTTGGGCGGAGTTAGGCTGGCTAGAATAGCCAGGACACTACACGCACACTGGACCAAATAAGAGTCTAAGTGCGGAAACAGGAGTCCACTTTACATTACTGCTTCCACGGCCTCACAGAAGACCGATGTAACCTAACTAACTAACTGTCTAACTGTGGGAGAGCTTCGGCATGAATGGGCCGGCTCGACCGAAGTGATACCATACTGCCTCACAGAAAACCGGCGTGAAGCAGCCCCTGTGCTGTGTTTCACCGAGTGAGTGAGGGTACCGGAGGGGAAGGGGATAAAAGGTTGGCAGCGTATTTGTAACTCCACTGGTGTTGCAAGTGTCCATAAGCGGCGGCAATTGCTTACCGTCAGGTGATCCGCCTGCTCGTCTGCTATCTATCACATAAAAAAAACCAGCAACTGCGCTGTGTCCCGCCGAGTGAGTGAGTGTGCCGAAGACCCAATCGGGGAGAAAGGGTTAAAGGTTGTCAGCGCACTTGCGCCCATTGCAGGTGTCTTTACCAAAAGGTCGTAGAGCAAATGTTTGTTTAGAATAGTTGGTAGAACATGTGATTACAGGGACCAGGGATGTAAATGTTCACAGATACATCCTGTACATCAATTTGCATATAAAAAGTATATATCCTCTGATTCATAATCATGTAAAGTAAACTGACAGATGAAAATGACAAGTTTCTATGCATTTTGACATTTTGCAAGTGTCAAATTGAGTGATAATGTATGGGATGACACATTAGACATCTGTCAGTTTACTTTACATGATTATGAATCAGAGTATAGGTAAGTAAGTACATACTTTTCTTCCGCATTTTATTTTGACAAAAAAATGATTTAATTTTATTTACTAGTGAAGTAGTGACGTCACCTCAAAGCGGTGGCTTGAAACACTTCGCACCCTTATTCAAACAAGAAATAACTCAAATTTGCACATTTGTGGAAACGCATGTGAGAGTTTGACACCAGGGTCCGCTTAGTGGTACTTCAACAACATTAAATAAAAATACACAAATAAACTAATCACATAGGCCCGATAGATAGTTAAAATAAAAATAGGTATGAATAGTTTAAAACATATAGAAATTAATTTGTATGGAGATCATAGTTATTTATAAAAGGAAGGTATTTATTTATATTGTTGAAAAAAAAGTTCGTACTTATTTCACTTTTTGATAAAAATATTAATTTAATTCCTTCAAAATGGTACGATGCAAGTCAGAATGTTGCTGTTTTTTATTGTTATAATTTAAAAGGTTTCATCTTTTTTACTTTTATTCCAGTATAAGATAAAATTAAGTGTAACACAAAGACTTAAATTTATATAAAAAGGTGCATTTTCCCCCCAATTGGGCCTGCGGTGCCCTCACTTACTCGACGAAACACAGCGCAGGCGCTGCTTCACGCCGGTATTCTGTGAGACCGTGGTATCACTCCGGTCGAGCCGGCCCTTTCATGCCGAATTACGTTCTGCGCTGCGTAATTTTGCGCGTTATTTGTTATGTCGACGACGCACTGGTGACAGTCCGAGTTTTTGAACTTCGGGGTGCTACAGTACTTGTCACTGCTGCTAGGCGCGGATCCAGACCTCAAAAATGGTTGTGGGCATCTAGGGATTATCTGACTTGGGACATAGTGGAAGGGGGGTTCTAGCGGCTCGTTCCCCCTAGCTACGCCCGTCATTTTTGTGGTTACCCAGGAGAAAAGCATTTTGTTTTTTTATGTGATAGGTAGCAGACGAGCAGGCGGATCACCTGATGGTAAGCAATTGCCGCCGCCCATGGACACATGCAACACCAATGGAGTCACAAGTGCGCTGCTAACCTTTTATCCCCTTCCCCCCCAATGGGCCTCTGGTACCCTCACTCGGCGAAACACAGCACAGGAGCTGCTTCATTACAAATACCTGTCCGCGGAGGAAATCCTCGGATCTGCGAGGTCACTCCGCGAAGCGTGAGAAGATCCCAGGAAGCTTCTGCGCTTTTGGGCGGAGTTAGGCTGGCTAGAATAGCCAGGACACTACACGCACACTGGACCAAATAAGAGTCTAAGTGCGGAAACAGGAGTCCCTTTACATTACTGCTTCCACGGCTCACAGAAGACCGATGTAAACCTAACTACTACTGTCTAACTGTGGGAGAGCTTCGCATGAATGGGCCGGCTCGACCGAAGTGATACCATACTGCCTCACAGAAAACCGGCGTGAAGCAGCCCCTGTGCTGTGTTTTCCCCGAGTGAGTGAGGGTACCGGAGGGGAAAGGGGATAAAAGGTTGGCAGCGTATTTGTAACTCCACTGGTGTTGCAAGTGTCCATAAGCGGCGGCAATTGCTTACCGTCAGGTGATCGCCTGCTCGTCTGCTATCTATCACATAAAAAAAAACCAGCAACTGCGCTGTGTCCCGCCGAGTGAGTGAGTGTGCCGAAGACCCAATCGGGGAGAAAGGGTTAAAGGTTGTCAGCGCACTTGCGCCCATTGCAGGTGGTCCTTTACCAAAAGGTCGTAGAGCAAATTTTGTTTAGAATAGTTGGTAGAACATGTGATTACAGGGACCAGGGATGTAATTGTTCACAGATACATCCTGGACATCAATTTGCATATAAAAAGTATATATCCTCTGATTCATAATCATGTAAAGTAAACTGACAGATGAAAATGACAAGTTTCTATGCATTTTAACATTTTGCAAGTGTCAAATTGAGTGATAATGTATGGGGATGACACATTGACATCTGTCAGTTTACTTTACATGATTATGAATCAGAGTATAGGTAAGTAAGTACTTTTCTTCCGCATTTTATTTTTGACAAAAAAAATATTTTAATGTTTATTTACTAGTGAAGTAGTGACGTCACCTCAAAGCGGTTGCTTGAAACACTTCGCACCCTTATTCAAACAAAGAAATAACTCAAAATTTCACATTTGTGGGAAAACGCATTTGAAGTTTGACACCTCCGCTTAGTGTACTTCAAAATTAAATAAAAAATAAACTAATAACAATAGCCTTGTTTTAAAAATAGGTATGAATAGTTTAAAACATATAGAAATTAATTTGTATGGAGATCATAGTTATTTATAAAAGGAAGGTATTTATTTATATTGTTGAAAAAAAAAGTTCGTACTTATTTCACTTTTTGATAAAAATATTAATTTAATTCCTTCAAAATGGTACGATGCAAGTCAGAATGTTGCTGTTTTTTATTGTTATAATTTAAAAGGTTTCATCTTTTTTACTTTTATTCCAGTATAAGATAAAATTAAGTGTAACACAAAGACTTAAATTTATATAAAAAGGTGCATTTTCCCCCCAATTGGGCCTGCGGTGCCCTCACTTACTCGACGAAACACAGCGCAGGCGCTGCTTCACGCCGGTATTCTGTGAGACCGTGGTATCACTCCGGTCGAGCCGGCCCTTTCATGCCGAATTACGTTCTGCGCTGCGTAATTTTGCGCGTTATTTGTTATGTCGACGACGCACTGGTGACAGTCCGAGTTTTTGAACTTCGGGGTGCTACAGTACTGTCCACTGCTGCTAGGCGCGGATCCAGACCTCAAAAATGGTTGTGGGCATCTAGGGATTATCTGACTTGGGACATAGTGGAAGGGGGGTTCTAGCGGCTCGTTCCCCCTAGCTACGCCCGTGATTATGGGCATCTAAGGATTTTCCGACTTGGGGTATCGTCGAAGGGGGGTCCTAGCGGCTCGTCCCCCCCTAGGTACGCCCATAGTTGTGGATACAACCTCCCCCGCCAATCCCCCTCTCCCTCTCTTAGAATCTCTTAGAATGCTGATCCTAAGTTGATAGAAGAAAGTGCAAAGTCTCAAGTAAATTTAAGGCTGTGGGCATGCCCACAGTGCCCACAATGGTGGATCCACGCTTGACTGCTCTGGCAGAGGTTGTGTCAAGGGGTACACTTCACAAGTCCGAGGCAATCTGGTTTCTCAGTCCTCGGAAAAAGTCCTCCTGGATTCACCATTGTGGTGGGTGGGACTACCATCCCAGTTGGAGCTACCCTTAAGTACTTGATACTCGTGGTTGACAGCAGATGGGAGTTTACCGGGCACCGGCAACGGCTGGTCCCGAGATTAGTTGGCGCTGCGGGGGCTCTTAGTCGGCTGTTGCCCAACCTAAGAGGAGGCGATGAAAGCTGTCGCCGTTTAAAAATGGGGTAGTAAGATCGATTGCCCAATACGGGGCACCGATCTGGTCGGGATCATTAAAGAACCGTCATAAGGCTTGTTTCAAGTACAAAAGGTCATGGAAGTTCAGATAATTATAGGATACCGTACCATTTTTCACGAGGTGGCGTGCGCCATAGCAGGTCCCCTTAAGGGATCTAGACGCAGAAGTCCAGGATTTTGTTTACTGGCAAAGTGCTCAAATTCGCAGTAAATGGTGCCGGGTGTTTGTGGTTCCTTCGTTGTTTCTGGTTTCCATAGTACAAGGGAAAACCTTAGTTTAGGACCAGGGCAATGTATGTGATATTGTTTCAATTTATTTATTCATTTATTCATTTTTATTTATTCTCCGCTGGACGCAGTAGTGCGGTAGTAAAGAGCTGCTCAGGACACGGCACTAAGTGAATGGCGGCGCCGGCGCCTAAACTAGTTCGACACCGAAGGTTCTGAATCACGACGTCGGATTCTGGAGCCGGTCTGGCCCATCTTAGACAGATGGATTCGAAGAAAGTGGGGTGGATCGATGAGCTATCTGTTGACACAGATCCTCTCATGACATGGCTAAGTTGGAAGGTATCTATGCATCGTTGCCGGTGCAGATGTGTACGACTGTGCGGAAGATACCGCACAGCACACAATGGCGGAATGCCTGCGTGGGATGAATCAAGGACAACATTAACCGCCCTTGGAGATCGGAACCTCTTATTGCCGCCCGTCCTAGAGAAGATGGTCAGTATTGGAAAGTGCCTTGGAGTTCTGTTTCATTTCATTTAATAAAATATGCCATCATCTTACACCACGTAAAAGGATTGACTAGGAATTTCGAAAAAAAACGATTATCGAATATCGCAGATCTAATATTCGAATATACGGAACAGTTTTATATTAATTTTTTTCGAATATTCGATTGCAAGCCCTAGTTGAGCGGCGTACGTATATTTATATTTATGTACAATGACAGTCATACAAGAATTAATGTACGAGCAGGCGTATAATAGACACTCATCGCAACACGAGCGGAGTCACAAATCCCCTGCTAACCTTTTAACCCCCCTTTCTCCCCGATGGAGCCTTCAATACCATCATTTATTTTCTCGTCGAAACACAGCGCAGGCGTAGCTTCTCGCACTGGCACTGCCGTGCCTCCAGATACTTTACAATCAAATAGATATAGATAGTTACTTTACAATCAAATTTGGTGTCATTCAATGTATGAGGGTCATACTTTTTTGAATCGTTATCAGATATTGATGTATTTTGATCAACTAAACCTATATCATCCGCGTCCTAGATAATGACGCCATGCTAAATACAGATTAAAATTGCCATTATTACGATACTTTCAGTAACGTGACATGTATGAATTTACTTTAATAGTGAATTAATTTAAAAAGTTGAAAAAGTAATATTTCTAAAGTTATTAACACAGAGACTCAACTCCAAATACCACAACGGTAATCGTGAATTAACAGTACAACATTGAAATAAGTCTTATTAAGTTCAGTATCTTATGAAACTTTTAAAATAAAACAGAATTATGTCTAAAATGATACGTAGAAATTTCAATTTTTTTTCTAATAAAGTGAACTAAGTATAAATTATTGCACTATTAGATTAAATATTAGAGAAAATAATTTTATCTGGCAGTAAAACACCGCAATGTTTGGTTTTATTTCACTCAAACACGGAAGAGCAGCGGTCAAACCTTGAACAAAGCTGGCACATCACTGAATCTTTCGCTTTACCGGAATCAACTTGTTCGCGCGTGTTAGTAAAAGAGAGGCGGACCATGCGCTGTCTCCCTCAGTTTGCTCATATTTGAATGGCTGTTCGAGTGAAACGATAGTCCTTGTTAAGTTATTACAGTTTTTGATGAAATCTCGGAAAACGCGAATTTTGAGTTATTTCTTTGTTTGAATAAAGGTGCGACTTAGATGATGGACTGAGCAGCCCCCTGATAAGCCAAAATTAGCAACCTCGATCTCACATCACGTCAACCTCAAAATCATAAATTAAACATCATAACTCAAACGATTTAAGGATCACCACACGCGGGCGACAAAAACCCCGACGCCCCGACATAAATCGGACGCGTCATTTCGAACAATCCTGCGGTATAATTTTACAAATGTTCTGCAACCATTACGAGGGCTTTCACAGGTTTTTCTTGATGCCTCATGCATTGCCGAGCGCGCGGTGTTGTCTTTCATCTTTGTGTTGGGTTTGTGGGGTAGGCGGTAGCGGGCGAAACATTTTATTACTGCAAAGCTTAACTTATTTTGTTGCCTTATTTACTCACCATGGCATGGCAGCCCGCTAGACGCCGACAGCGGGGTAGGCCCAATAAAATTATGCACTGATGACCTCAACAGCTTTAAAAAAAAAAATAATTGAGACAACATCACATACATTGTCCTGGCCCCAAACTAAGGTTTTCCCTTGTACTATGGAAACCAGACACAACGAAGGTACTACAAACACCCAGACCCAACACAAATTATCCTGTTCTATCACAAACAATTTGTGTTGGTTGTGGGGAATCGAACCCGCGACCCTTACATCTCAACCGGCGCTCAAACCATTGCGCTAAACGGGTCGTCCGCAATTGGTCACAAAATATGACATTAAATCAAGAGCGATGGAGGGCTTTGTGGGAGGCCGTTGCCTATCAGTGGGAATAAAGAAAATTACTCACATGCATAGAAAAATTACTAGTGATTTAAGAAGTCAAATGTTTAATAGTATAAAATAAGTAAGAAAGAAATTAATAGAGTAGGTTTACTACACTACAGTAACTTGACAACCCGTGTAATGCCAGTTGAGACGCAGGGGGTTTGATTTCCGGACCAACACAGATGATGTTAATAAAACACATGTGTGTTGGGTTTGGATGTTCCTTCGTTGTTTCTGGTTTCCATTTTCATTACACGATCATTGTCGTATAAGGCAGGGTCACTGCCAAATGCGCTGTCCGGCCGGCCGGTACTGAGAACCGGAGACTGGCCCATTCGGTTATAGAATAGAAAAGAAGTCTATTTTAACTCATACAAAGTCATATACCTTACTTAGCTAAAATGATTACTTTTAATGTAGGTATCATCTTAATTAGGAGTAAGTAGGTACTTAAAGTAAGTAAACGAAAGAGGAAAGAGGAGAACTTCGGTACAAAAAGGACAAAAATACGGTGTATCGACTATCTCTTTCCGCCTCTCCCTTGCGCCGCAGACGACAATATGTATTTATTTATGAGGGCGCGTTTCGATGTCCCTGCGCACGCGTTTTTGTCTCGCTCGTATAATCAGCCTTAGTTCAGCAGATTTGTTGGACTCGCCTCAGTCTACGCTGTGGTTTATTTTTGCTAACATCACGTATAACTCACTCGGTGACACTTTTGGGGTACCGTAGGTGGAGCTTGAGTAGGTACTCTTACCCGGTAGCGTGGTGTTAGCCGCCCGGGCGCAATCAAAGTCAAAGTCAAAGTCAAGTCAAATATTCTTTATTTGCATAGGCTTGTACACAGCACTTACAAATCGTCATACATAAAGAAAATATTTAAAACTATTTAAAGATAATGTGTGTATGTATGATTTAAATGAATTAAATATATATCTTGATACATAAGATATACTAAAAATAAATAGACATAATGCGATTCTACCACCGGTATCGGAAAGTTGATTCTGGCGAGAAGATCCGGCAAGAAACTCGCCAGTTACTCTTTTTAATCGCCAAAAATTATTACAATGTTTTCCTCATACCACCTCCTACGTCCAATACTCAAGATGAAGAAAATGTTAAAAGCTAAGAATGAGGTAACCAGAGCAGACCAGTCCCCAGAGGCGGCACCTGTACAAAGTATGACGTATGTGTCAGCCATCATTTCACTCAACCATATCAGAGGGAATGTAATGACCCGCCACATACTATTTTCCAGCACTCTTTAGTTCCTCCCAGGTTGAAGCTTAGATTTTGACGCCCCCTACACCTAAGTGGCGTACCACCTACATCAGTGCAGTGGCGTGGCGTAAAGGTATTGATGATATCATTGTCTTCCTCGCATAAAACAATTGAAGGGTACAAGAGGCAAACAAGAAATCTTTAAAAGAAAAAAAAAACACTTTAACAAAAGTCAACAACTTTCTAAACATTAATCTATCCATAATTAAGACTAACTTTTGCCCGCGCTTTCGCTCGCGCCCCCCACTTCCTTAAAATGGGGGGTTAGAAAGAGGCAAAAATTTGCCTATGTTACTCTTCATCCCTTCAACTATCTCCACTTAAAAAAATCTCGTCAATTCGTCGCTCTGTTTTGCCGTGAAAGAAAGACAAACATACAGACAGGCACACTTTCCCATTTATAATATTAGTATGGATAATGAGCATTAAAAGGTTAAATGACGTCTTTTGTGCGTCAGTTTGTCCTGAAACGAAGTGAAGACGGGCTACTACCACAAAATACATATTGACACAGAAGTTAGACTTTGACCTGATTTTGAATTTAGAAGAGTTCGTTGACATAATTATGCTAGGGTTGTTGCCCGGCATGAGTACATAAGCGCGCGGCCTCTAACACAGACCTCGACAGTTTGACAATCTTATTTCATAAGTTAGGATTAATGTGGTCGAAAAGGCGTTTTTGCCCGTTAGTGCGCATGCGTGAGTACATGACATATTTTAGCTCTTAGTGGGCAGTCAGCCTTCTGTGTCAATATGTATTTTGTGCTACTACTTAGTAATTATAAAATCTCTACTGAACCCCAGTTCTGTAACAAGACTCGCTTTCTTCCAAGTTTTTTCTCCTCGTCCGTGGCTTAAAGTGGCGAGTTAAACACCTATTCTATTGGGTTTTGCACCAGGTCGCATGTCTGAGGGTTTCTTTGGGATTTATTCGTCACCAGACATGTTTAATACTTCTCGTTTGGTAAAGTGATAACAATAGTACCGTATCTCAATGTAGGCCTAAACTCATCATCATCAGTATTGATAACAGGCGTTATCAATACTGATGATGAGTGTAGTGAAGTATTGCTCACGTGTTGTGTTGTATATAGATACTATTGGCCCTCACTTCGCTTCGGGACCGTAATTCAGAAATAAACCAATAGATGGCGCTGTGCTCAATTACATCGCGCAAGCGTTTCGTGTTTTCGGTTTACCTATAAGCCTTGTCGTTGTCTATAGAAGTTATCTCTTTATAAATAGTATAGACAGAAGATAGACAAAATAGTTGTCTATGGTCAATAATTGTTTTACTTACCTACTTCCATGACTGAGCTACCAACAACAGCGGTGACAAAAGTGCGCTGCCAACCTTTTAACCCATTTTCCACGTATTGGTCTTCTGGTACCCTCGCTTACGCGGCGAACGTGGAATCACTCCGGTCGAGCATGTCATCTTTTCTTTCTTTTTATGTGATATGTGGCAGACGAGCAGACGGATCATCTGATGGTAAGCGATGGCCGCCGCCTATAGACACCTGCATCACCTGTAGAGTCACAAAAGCGCTGCCGACCTTTAACCCCCTTTTGGGCCTGTCCGGTGCCCTCACTCACTCGACGAAACACAGCGCAGGTGCTGCTTCACGCCGGTCTTCTATGAGGCCGTGGTATCACTCCGGTCGAGCCGGCCAATTCATGCCGAAGCGTGGCTCTCTCACGGTGTCATACATCATATTATTATGTGTCTCAGTCCACAGCTGGTCATAGACCTAACCCCAATGTTCCTCGCATATTCCATCAGTAGTACTGCTGTACAGACGCAACTAATGGAATCTGGACCCTTAAGCTTAATTCGTGTTATCAATCTAAAGATCAAGTTTCGCATGAGTATCTGGTCTGTAGGTTTGCACTTCGCCCGTTCAATTATACACAAGCCAATTTAACTCCCACTTCCTTAAAATCCAACCAAAACCAATCAATGTATCCTAGAGATCCTATTTGATCTTTTACCTTCATAATAAAATAATAGGGCAATACGTCGGCAGTGTGTCCGGATTTATGGGCACAAGCCGAGGCGGTCAGCGCACAATTAATTATGGACTCTATAGGAGATCCCACTCGCCCGCCACAAGGAGCCCATGCTGGGGGGACGGTGCAAGTCTTGGGATGAGCGGGAACCGACTCGATCGTGGTAAAAGTGTAGTTAGGTAACACACAACCACTCATAGATACACACAAACGCAGATGCATGCGCGCACACACTCACACGCACACACACCAAAACACACACACGCGTACACCAAAACAAACACACACACACACACCAAACAAACACACACACACACACCAAAATACACAATACACACAAATACAGATGCACGCGTGCACAGACTTACACGCACACACACCAAAACACACACACGCGTACACCAAAACACACACACGCACACACCAAAACACACACACGCACACACACACACCAAAACAAACACACACACACACACCAAAATACACAAACACACACACCAAAACACAGATATACACACCAAAACACACATACACATACGATGTCAATTTTATATCATCTCGTAATTTTTGCGTGGCGGACTAATAAACGAATAGAGATGGTAGGTATTAGGCATTTCATTGCAACTAAATAATGCACTTAAAAAATCCATCCAAATCATAAGAACTTGCATCTAATTAAGAACGTATTAGTGGCCACCAGGTGGACCGACGATCTGGTGAAGGTCGCGGGAGCCCATTGGATGCGGGTGGCACAGGACCGATCTGTGTGGAGAACTTTGGGGGAGGCCTATGTCCAGCAGTGGACGTCTATTGGCTGAAATGATAGTGGTCATTAGTATTTGGCAAGTCATCTACGAGTATAAGGTGATCTATACCTAACATCGGGCTTTGATTCAGTACCAATGTAAACTACCTTTTTAACTTTATTCTTGAAACAGGTGCGAAAAAATAATGACAGAATTTGAAGAAAACAATGTGGCTATACGGATTTGCGTGTTGTCCTTACGCAGGTGACAAAATTCCCTGAATTGTTCCAATTTAAAAATATTTCATTTTAAGTGCCCTGTTCTGATAACTCGTTTAAAATAAAATACAGCGAGACACAATGTCAATCTTCCAAAATATAACGTGTCTCTTTAATAACTCGATACTCATAGCCCGAAGCGAAGTGAGGTCACATAGTAAAAAGGTCAAAATGTTCTCGTGACTTGCGCCAGAGCATATAGTTGTGTTAATAAATCCGTCTCGGTTATCTACGCGCGTTAATCGCATGGACGAACAAATAGTGTGGCAACCCTTAACAAGCGGGTGACTTCACTAGTGATGAGACCAAACTGGGTGATTTCACTAGTGTGAGACTATTAATAGGGTGACTAAATTAACTTTTTTTTCACTTTTGATTAGCACTGGGTTATCTGAATACCAAATTTCATTTAAATCCGTTGAGTAGTTTTGGCGAGAAAGAGTAGCAGACAGACAGACAGACAGAGTTACTTTCGCATTTATAATATTACTAGCGGCCGCCCGCGACTTCGTCCGCGTGGAAAAGTAACTTTTTACCCCATTTTTTACCCCTTGCAACCCCCTTTTCGCAATAAAAAGTAGCCTATGTTCTTTCTCAGGGTCTAGATCATCTGATACCAAATTTCATTTAAAACCGTTCAGTAGTTTGGCGTGAAAGAGTAACAGACAGACAGACAGACAGACAGACAGAGTTACTTTCGCATTTATAATATTAGTATGGAAGTATGGATAGTATGGATGAGACTAACAAGTAAGTGATTTACTAGTGATAAGACTAAACTCGGTGACTTCGCTGGTGATGAGACTAATAAGCGTGTGAATTCACTAGTGATAAGACTAACAATTAGGTGACTTAACTAGTGATGAGACTGTGGTGGTGACTCACGCTCATTTTTTTTATACCCACAGGCTACCGTTATTCTTATATCATGTACGCTATGTAAGCAAATCTGTCCACGTATGTGATAGGCGATATGACGTCAGTAGTAGTGGCAGTATTATACTTAGGTATATACTTACATTGGTCATTGATCTTTATTATTCAAGCGTTATAAATGTACCTGCTTCCAGGCGTACTGGAGACCCACCATCAATCTACCAAAAGACTAAAAGCCACCCCGCTTTCAGCCACTTAAGTGTCCTATCAAAATTATGTATGGGAGCAAGAGAATAGAGATAGAATATTATCATGCGTAAGTAGTTGTTCTTTAAGATCGGCGGCCATAGCGTAAACGGTTAGAGCAGTGTTTCCCAAACTTTGTTATGCCATGACCCGGTAATTTTCACATTGACCCTTCGTGACCCACTAAGTACCTACTTTCAAACTCAAGCTGGTTCCGTACTCATGTTTTTAAAATATGACGACAATGTCGCGACCCGGTTATTTCGTTTTGGTGACCCGGCACCGGGTCGCGACCCGGCTATTGGGAAACGCTGAGTTAGAGGATATTAAATTGTATAAGCATTTGAATGTTTGGGAGTGGGTTTCAATAAAAAAATCAAATAGGTTCGATTTACCTATCGCCCAACGCTAAACAATCGAATCAAATATCCCAAATCAACATCGATAAAATCAGTCCCCCCCCACCGACCTCTAAACTGTTCCCAACACCTTCCTCTATTAAAATTACCGAAATAATAGGTGATTAATCTCCTACCACAAAAACTCCTCGAATTTACGGCCCTTGTCAAAATAAATATAAGTCGAGATCGGCCGGCGAGATGGAGATCTAGAGATGAGACAACAGCTCAGGACGAACTCTTGTTAACTTGAGTTCAAATTAAGGAACTCGAGTTCAAATTAACAAAAATCGAGTTCAAATTAAAAAAAAAACAAATTTTGAAACTCGATTCAAATTACGAAATCCGAGTTCACCGACCGATCGAATCTTCTCGTCAGAATCAACTAACAGGTAGAATCGCAATATATCTATTTTTTTTGTACAATTATACTTATGTATCAAATCAACATAGATTGTAAGTAAAAATAGGTTTAAATATATTTTATTAATGTATTATGGTTTGTAAGAAGAGCTGCGTATAAGCAGAAAATATCGTTTGACCCTGAGAATCACGTTTTCAGCGCCATATGTTAAGTTGTAAAATTAAAAATGTTATTAGTCCTAAGATGTAAGTTCTAAATTAATAATTGTCTATTAGATTCTAACTTTGACAAACTCTTCGATAAAACACTTTTGTTTGGGGTAGTCAATGGAACCGCGACTCACTCAAGTTGACACATCCCTATTCTATAAGAGTCCTCAAAGCCCAAATGTAGATGTTTAACAAAACACTGTAAAAGGAAAAAATGGATGTTCCTTTATTAATTGGGTATCGGCCGAGCAGTGGTTGTTTGTTGGTCGTGGTTATTATTATTGTAAGAGAAATATGTGCACGCGCATATTAACGCCCGTGAGGATTTGTTTTGTATGGGCGCGACGGATACTGGAGTGAGTGAGTGATCACTGAGTACGTTCACTCATTCATTCTCTTAACTACTTCAGCATAAATCGCACCTGCTGCAATGAAGCATAAGATTTCGAGTGACTGCAGTACTGCGGTATGAAGTTCTTCCAGAACGGATTGCTAAGGTTCGGCAACGCGGATGAGTCCTCTGAAATTGCAGGTCAATCACAGGCCACGGTAATCGCATAGATACTGTCGGGCGAGCCGCACCCTTATTTGCCACCATAGCATGGTTATAAAATAGATACTATTAGGTATGACAACCAATTTTATATTTTTTCATTATCACCGTGGTGTCTTTCTACATATTTTCTATTTATATATTTAGCTTATCATTTTCACCTGAAGTCACGTCAATGTAAGAGATGTTGTGTGAATTTAATTTATTGATTTCTGTTTCCCAGGCGATAAAAAAAACATCTTTATAACGCTTGACTTTGATAAAGCAATTCATTTAGTGAGGAAGGATAGTCGCAAATGACTGTGTATGTTAATGAATCCGATAGATATCATAACGACGGTCCAATTTTGACGAAATTGGTTATTTACTAATATAAATTCATAATTTTGACATCAAACGTCAAAATCTAACCAATCCACGTGTTATTGTCGTCCACTAACGCCACCGGACCATTTGCAAAACTCCTCGCCTCGTCTTAAACGATATTTAAGACGTCATTGCATCTGAATGAGTGACCGAACGACCGTCTCCCGCTGCGCGTCGCCCCTACGATGTTATCTCGGCGTTCCAAGAAGGACATGTGTCGACCAATAAACTAATTGGCCCGGGTATGCTCGCCCAGCGCCCAGAAGAATTTATTTTATTCTTTATTTTATTCTCTCTTTATTTATTCAGCGCGATAAAGGACCGTAACGAAACACTCCGATTTCATCTCAAATGTCTTAATTAATTTATATTTAAACGGCGGTTCTTGGGACTTGTAATTAGGGATGGTAATGTTGGGTACAAATTTACTAAACGTGGGTTGTGAGTTTGTGGAGACCGCGTCTTGGTAAACGTAGTGTAGGACGACCTCAGGCCAGATGGAGTGATGATCTGCGCAAGAGGGCTGGCTGGAGATGGATGCGAGTAGCCGAAGATCGATCAAAGTGGCGAGCATTTGGAGAGGCCTATGTCCAGCAGCGGACTGCAACAGGCTGATGATGATGATGATGAGTTTGGGATATTATACATTTGCTTTTGGAGAAGAAACCGAAATTTCGATACGACCTGCAAAATTTCAAAAAGCGAGCGTAATTCTTTTAAAAGTTCGGTGACTCATCTGGTGTAGCGAGTGTCTATGGGCGGCGGTAATCGCTTACCATCAGGTGATACGTCTGTTGGTCTGCCCCCTATATCATGAAAAAAGTGTACCTTCTTTAATTTATACACCCGTAACACCAGTGGAATCACAACTGCGCTGCCAAACTTTTGACTTTCTTTTCCCCGGGCTGGGCCTACAGTACCCTCACTTTGCGAAACACAGCGCAAGCGCTGCTTCTGTGAGGCCGTGGTATCATTCCAGTCGAGCCGGCGTATTCATGCCACATAGGGAACCCTTGTGTAGTGAAATCCAATCCTTCATTTCGGGCAAGACTTATATTTATTGAACTAAGAAATCCAATAAAACAATAATTCAAACTAAACGAACGCAATCCAAAACAATTTACCTAATAACTTAATATCACTTTTATAAGTGTTTCTCGAAATTTGGAAGTATCTGATGTCAGAGGGAGATAAGGGATATGACGTCCTGCTCGCTCGGCGTGATGATAAATGGCCGGAGATGGAAAGAGATAGTATCACTTGATAATAATGGCGTTTCAAAATGTCATTAGTTTTTGTAAATGGTGACATTTTGTTAGCAACTAAATAGGTGTATTTTGATGTGGGTAAAGTTAAGATAAATAGCGCATTTAATGAATCAGGTGGGAACCGAATCCGGGACCTTCCGTACCAGGTGGATGTAATTGTAACTGTGGGAGAGCCACGCTTCGGCATGAATGGGCCGGCTCGACCGGAGTGATACCCTGCCTCACAGAAAACCGGCGTGAAGCAGCCCCTGTGCTGTGTTTCGCCGAGTGAGAGAGGGTACAGGCCCACCCGGGGGGAAGGGGATAAAAGGTTAGCAGCGCACTTGTAACTCCACTGGTGTTGCAAGTGTCCATGAGCGGCGGTAATTGCTTACCATCAGGTGATCCGCCTGCTCGTCTGCTACCTATCACATAAAAAAAAAATGCAACTGAACTACCGAACATAAAGTACTTACGTTACGCGTTGCTATAAGTTCTTGATTCGCCATGATCCGGCGATAGGCTCATAAAATAAATTGAAACAACATC
This sequence comes from Cnaphalocrocis medinalis, assembly GCA_014851415.1. NCBI lineage: Eukaryota > Metazoa > Arthropoda > Insecta > Lepidoptera > Crambidae > Cnaphalocrocis > Cnaphalocrocis medinalis. Next base: position 4,859,506 of record CM026298.1, on the reverse strand, counting down.
ACATTGTCCTGGTCCCAAACTAAGGTTTTCCCTTGTGCTATCGAAACTAGAAACAACGAAGGAACCACAAACACCCAGACCCAACACAAATATCTGTTGCATCAACAAACATTTGTGTCGGTGCGGGAATCGAACCCGCGACCCTTAGGTACGTCTCAACTGGCGCTCAAACCATTGCGCTAAACGGGTCGTCAACATTGTAGCTTGAACTCGTTATAATCGAAATTCAGTCCATGATTATTAAACCACGGCCTGCGACCGTAACTTTCGCATCTTCATCATCATCATCATCATCAGCAACCCACGGTCGTCCACTGCTGGACATAGGTCTCCCCTAATGCACGCCACCGCTCCCGATTTTCGGCCACTCTCATCCAGCCCACTCCAGCCAGCCTTCGAATGTCGTCATCCCATCTTGTAGCAGGGCGTCCAACACTACGTTTGCCGAGTCGCGGTCTCCACTCAAGGACCTTATGGCTCCAACGGTTGTCAGTTCTGCGCTTTCACATCTTATCCAACAACAACCCCATTAATTCAATCCATTGACAAGAATCCACCACAACACGCCCTTACCGCATTCAAAATGCATAAAAAACTTCGTCAAACTTAAATGAGGACGGAAAAATTACGTTTTAACATCTCTTCATTAGCTCAGCACGTTCGAATTACTAAAAAGAATTTTAGTATTTTGTACGATGCCACATTGTGGGAATTCCCGAGATTTCGGGGGTATTTTAAGGTATGGTATGGGACGATTGGACTATTCGTGGGAAGTATAGTTTTTAAATTTGCATTACTACTATTATAATTAAGCAGCTGTAACGCAGCCGAAACGTCAAGGAGTAGCACATAATTATGTGAAGGGGAAAAACCTGGGTTGAGAAAAACAAATCCCATCAAAAACAATACTTGTCAAAAAAACCAAGTCTCGCAACTACCGTAAAAAGTGGTGAGATCCACGTTTTGCCAAGTCGGTTATTCATTTATTGACTTGGCAATCTCACAAGTAATGCATTAAATTGATTCGGTTGTTTAATGTGATTGCTCAAGTCAATAAATGAATAACCGACTTGGCAAAACATGGATCTCACCACTCTTTACGGTAGTTGCGAGACTTGGTTTTTTGACAAGTATTGTTTTTGATGGGATAAGGCTCACCCAGACACTGAACAAACACAAGTGTTCATCACACGAATGTTTGTCTAAGGTGGAGATCGCACTCACGACCATTGGCGTGTGAGGCAGGGTCACTACCAAATGCGCCATTCGGTCAGCCAAGTAGGATATTGGGGAACATTTGGGGAGTACACGTTGTTCATCTGGCAACACTGTATTTTTGCATCTCACACACATTCGTTTTAACGACATCATTTGCGATCCTTATTTTATAAGACTTGGGACACCACACTTGTATATTACACGTATAATAAAATTAATAGTGTGTCTGTTTATTTGACATGTCGTGGGTGCGGAGAATTGGCCATTATTGTAAACTAGCTGCGCCCCGCGGTTACACTCGCGCGGTGATGGAATTATCGTTGTATTTTAAATGATATACACTATACCTTTATAAATTGTAGCCCATGTGATATTCTGATATGTAAGGTAGGTATATTGTTGTAAAAAATGTGCAGTAACGCACCGGGGAAAGAGCCCTTAGCAAGTACCTGGTGAGCGTCTCCCAAGATTCAGTCCGTATGCCGAGACGGTAGGAAGGACCATGGGCTGGTGGAGGGATAGTCTGGTGTGCCCTGTGGCCAAAGGCGTTAAGAATAATGCCAAGGTATTCCCGGCCTGTCGTAAGAGGCGACTAATCGGGCCTTCGGAGTAGGTGAGCATACCCACTACCCTACTGAGTGGCTTGCTCAGTGTCACGCTCGACTCGGCGAGAGAAAATCCTACTGGGTGTCCTGGTAGGTGATGCAACTAGAAGGGCTGCATTGCGCCAAGCAATTTGGCGTGGCGAACGCGATATAATGCATCAAGAAAGTCATGAAATTACTTGACGGCGCCACTGTCGCTTTCGTCACAAAATAATTACACACAGAAGTTAGACTTTGACCTGATTTTGAATTTAGAAGAGTTTGTTGACATATGCTAGGGTTGTTGCCCGGCATGCGTACATAAGCGCGCGGCCTCTACATAGACCTCGACAGTTTGACAATCTTATGTCATAAGTTAGGATTAATGTGGTCGAAAAGGCGTTTTTGTCCGTTAGTGCGCATGCGTGAGTACAAGACATATTTTTAGCTCTTAGTGGGCAGTCAGCCTTGTGTGTCAATATGTATTTGTGCTTTCGTCATAGAGTACGGTAGCCCTATTGGTTATAATACTCTGGAACTCAGTAATACATAGTTGCTCAAGAATTCAGGACTTTATTGACAAAGTATAAATAACACCTTAACAAAATATCACGCAAGTAAAACTACAAGATAAAAGAAGTATAAAATAATTGGGAAACACAACCGAGATTCCCAAAAGATACGACACCAAAGATCTACCCGAGATAATGTTTATGACGTTTAATATCTGTCGCGAGAGACATTAAGAGACGCGTTAAGAGGCCCCCGGATTAATAAGTATTTGGTTTAATAAAATCTGTTGTAATTATGAATTATTTACGACAGAGGGAAAGGTTATATTACAGTGCTGGTAAAGACAGTGATTTGTAAATATTTTCTCTGTATTTACTCCTATAATTTTTGAAGAAAATAAAGATAAATGAAATGAAAAAATTGAGACAACATCACATACATTGTCCTGGTCCCAAATTAAGGTTTTCCCTTGTGCTATGGAAACCAGAAACAACGAGGGAACCACAAACACCCAGACCCAACACTAAACGGTTAAACTAAATGTAATTAAAAAAATACTTTCGTTAAATAGTTCTTTAAATTTTGATAAAAAACATAAGTAACTTCGCTTGTAGTTCATTTTAAAAAATGTAATTGCATCGTGGTCGGGTGCCACTCTAGGGTAGGGTTATAGCCTATAACTATAACATATAGGGAGCATTTTATATAAAAAAATGTGTAGCCGTGGCGTGGCAGTCTCTATGAAGAAGTGGATTGGAAGATTTATTCTATTTTATAGTCCTGCCAGAGCTACTGGGTACTTTTGCATTGTGGTATGTCCCTTTAAAGTGAAAGCGAAGTGATGTGTCTTTATGGACCAAATAAATATTTTGATCGTGTATTTTTTTTTCATTACATTCTCAAATCGCGTACCTCGTAATTACGTATCATTTGGAAGATTTTTTAAAATAATATAAATATTATTTTTAAGTTTTTTTTTTGCTGGAATATTTGTGAGGAAACTTGCACTTTTCGAGTTGCTCCTTTACTTAATATGATTCAGCTGGTCTAGACCCCCTCCTGTTAACCCCTTAAAAAGGACTAAGGATACCCTCCTTAGGGTTAAGGGATCATTCATCACCAGACGTATTGTCCGCCGCTGACGGTGTCTAAGTACTAAATCGTCTAATCGGTTCGGTGTGAACGACAAGTTCAATATATGGGAAAGCAATAGTAGACTGCGTAACGCGCGCTCACTGTCAGCGGCCAACTTTTAACGTCGTAAGGCCCATAAGCCTTTTAAAAGGCATAAAACAATTGATTTTCCATTGTGTCTGCTGTCTGGGCGTTACGTCGATAATACAATACGTTCGGTCTGAACGATGCCTAAAAAAGGGTTCAGACGGCAGTCGTTTCATTGTAATATTACCAGAATTTCCAAAACCTGAATCATGGTCTAAGCATATCTCGGGCTCCAAAGCGACAACTTTTTTTATATTATAACTAGCGGCCGCCCGCGACTTCGTTCGCGTGGACTTTAGGTTTTACGACCTCACATTAGAAACCTCAAAAATTGTAGCCTATGTGTTATTCTGATGTATAAGCTATATTGTGGTAAAGTTTCATTCAAATCCATTCAGTAGTTTTTACGTGAAAGAGTAATAAACATCCATACATCCTTACAAACATTCGCCTTTATAATAGTAGTAGGATTCACAGTTTTTATGTGATGGTAAGCGATTGACACACAGCAAAACTGGTAGATTAACAAGTCCGCTACCAACCTTTATTCCACTTCCCCTCAATTCCTGCAACGTCCTGCGACGCCCAATTGCGGCGTAAAGCCACTGCTTTACGTCGGTCTTCTGTGAGGCAGTGGTATCTCTCCGGTCGAGCCGGCCTATTCATGCCGAAGCGTGACTCTCCCTCGGTCTTTGAACTTTGGAAGCAACCGGGAATTACAATGCTAATATTATGAGGAGATAAGTTAAGTCGATTGCCGTCGCAATTCGTCTTCATAAAGCTTAAAAACATAATTAACCTAATCTGTGATTCCGGCTAAACACTCATCAGCCGCTTTCTAAACTGCCTGCCGTTTGTGCTCTAATCGCCTTTTACCTTATCTGCGGGAGATAAATCTGGGTAGGGCTGCCACCAACGAAAAGGTTACTAGTTGATTATTAACTTGATTGGTATTCCTAACTAGTTTGATAAACAAATAAATTCTCACAACATCTCATACATTGACCTGACTCTGTAGTTAGTAGCTTTTAAGCACCTGTGCTTCAGATATCAGACAACAGAGGTATACAAATACATTAACAAATATATAACACCCAGACAAATAAGAGAAGTGATAAGAATTCATGGAATAATAAACAGTGTAACAACAACTTTTCATGTGTTAATATTTATTTGTTAAAATTACTTTGCATTTATGCACTTAGGAAGGTTGTGGAATGATTCTTAGTTTTCATAAAATGTTAGTGACTATGAATAAAAATATGTTTTACTAAGGCTTTCTAAAATACCTACCCACCCACCCTTTACATCTGTGGCCTTACCATGAGTTTGAAATATTTACTACCCTCGCTATCCAAAACTATTGCTCTGTTTCTTTCAAATGCATCACAATGAAAGAGTCAAAGCGATAGTTTTCGATAGCGAGGATAGTGTTTCAAACTCATGGTAAGGCCACAATTGCAGAAAACATTTCCGCAAATGGCTTTCACAGTTTTTTTTTATATTTTTTCTTGGTTAGAAAATTGGACAACCCTAAGTCTGAGAGATGCGTACGAGTTGGTTAATAGCTATAAGAGTGCCATCGTTTTGAATGATGGCGCGTTATATTTGTAATTATCGCCGAGTGAGTGTCCCAGAAAGTCTAAATTGCGCTAAGACATTAAAAAGGTCCATTAAACTAAGATGCTTGTGTTATTTGTCGTAGGTACAAATAAATAAGGTTGTGAGTTGTCAAATCAGAAATGTAATGACTAAATATCTCTAGACACTAGTAACAAATTAAATTTACAATAAATTACCAAATGTTATAAAAAATAGTACCGCTTCTATCAAAATACATATAACAGGGCCAAAATTCTACATTAAGCAAGGAGTAAAGCAAGGTGACCCACTATCCCCAAAAACTATTCACAGCCACACTTGAAACAGTTTTCAGGGGCTGTCTGACAACTGGCGCGAAAAGGGCATTGTCGTTGGCGGGAAGCATTTAACAAACCTTCGGTTCGCTGACGACATAGTCTTATTTGCCTCCTCTGCCAAACAGTTGGAAGATATGCTCCAGGGACTGTGTAGAGAAAGTCTGACGGTTGGACTTAAGATGAATATGGAGAAGACCAAGTTAATGACCAATAGTGTCAAGCGCAAAATATGTGTGAACGATGTGGAGGTTGGGTATGTACATGAGTATATATATTTGGGACAAATAGTATCCTTCCAGGACCGTCAAGATAAAGAAGTAGCAAGACGCACCGAAAACTCCTGGAAGAGCTATTGGTCCCTAAAACATCTCATGAAGAGCGACGTTCCCATTTCTCTTAAACGCAAGGTCATGGACATGTGCATCCTCCCATCCTCACATACGGCGCCCAAACTTGGTCTCTCACCAATCATCAAGGTCCACTCTAGAGGTTTGTCAGAGAGCTATGGAGCGCAGTATGTTAGGAGTCAAATTATCAGACCGAATCAGAAACACTACTCTGCGCTCCAGAACGCTCATAACCGATGTTTCTAAAAAGGCCGCTCAGCTTAAATGGGATTGGGCCGGTCACGTCAGTCGCATGCCTGACGAACTTTGGGCCAAAATAGCCACAAAGTGGATGCCCCAAAATGTAAGACGTCCTCGCGGCAGACCGAGGCGACGATGGCGTGACGAGCTAGACGCTTTTCAAAAAGACTGGTCTACCGTAGCCCAGGACCGGAGTAGATGGAGAAAGGGTAGGGAGGCCTTTGCCCTGCAGTGGGACATTACGGGCTCATAATAAAATAATAATATATAAATAAATATATAAAAAATTAAACAAAAGACCACTTGTTTTATAAAAAGTTAAAGAATTATTTGATATCAAAATGTTTCTACAATTTTCAAGAGTTTTTCGAGCACAAAACTGTATACTGTTTATTATTTGTAAATGTTATAATAATTACTAATTAATTACTAAGATTGCAGTGCCCCTGCGGGGTTCATGTCCAGGACTGTACATTTTATGTTAAGACCTTACTGTACTACATGAAAGCAATAAATATTATTATGACTATTATTATTATGACTAACAAGATCGCAAACTTATTGCTGCTTCTCTAATATTGTTTCCTTATTCCCATCAAGTACCAATGCAGGATCAAATGAAAGATGAGGTGTCGGAGGTAACAAATGTAGCCCCACGTCCGTCAGTGACGCGCGGCGGGACGCCAGCCTGCGCCGGCGCACCGAGATTTATCCACCGTAATTCTGGTATAGATCGAGAGCGATGGTAGCGAGGGCAGGAGAGGGCTATGCTCGGAATCTCCTTGCGTGATCGTGTCAGAAATTATGAGATCCGCAGGAGATCTAAGGTCACGGACATAGCCCAAAGAATTGCGTGGCTGAAGTGGCAATGGGCAGGGCACAATGCGAGGAGAATAGACGGCCGTTGTGGTGGAAAGGTCCTTAAATGGAGGCCACGTGCAGGAGGCCGCAGCCGACTAAGTGGAGGTACCGCACCCCTTGGGTTTCAATTACTAACCACTCAGCTAGTGACGCACCGGGCATGCTAATTACGGTGCTAATTTGTACAGGCATCTACAAAAATATTGCCGGCTCAATCATGCCAAAGCGTGGCTCTCCCACGGTTATATTAGGAAGGGGCACGGGGTTTCCCAATATGGCTTGTTGTGTTCTCAATCCTGGGGTCCCTCGTCCGAGATGTGGAGGCCCCGCGCCCCGAGGGTTTCAATTACCGACCACTCAGCGAGTGACGCACAGGACATGCTAATTACGATGTTGATTTGTACAGGCATCCACAAAAATGTTGCCGGCCCATACATGCCGAAGCGTGACTCTCCCACGGTTACATTCGTAAGGGGCACGGGTGTTGTGTTCTTAATGTTAGGGTCCCTCGTCCGAGATGTGGAGGCCAATTCCGACCAATCATGCACGTTTATACTCTGGTTTTTAATCATGCGGAGTCTTAGATCGGTCAAATTGAGTGATAAGTATGGGAATGACACATTGACATCTGTCAGTTTACTCCACATGATTAAAAATTCAGAGATAGTTAAAATGCAACGAGAAATTTTAACGAACTAGACACAAAACCACTTGTACGTTTGTACGCGACTGTACGGCAAGATTGAGACAAAACATAAGATTAAACATATTTGTCAGTTATTTTTTTATTAGCTGCCTAATGCTGTCTTGTCAGAGGATCAACAAAAAGTTCGTATGTAACGTTTTTATAAGCCTTTAACTCGATTCTGTTTTCTCTCAAGTTGGCAGTTAATAAAATAATACAGGTTGTACCTATACTCTGATTCATAATCATGTAAAGTAAACTGACAGATGTCAATGTGTCATCCCCATACATTATCACTCAATTTGACACATGCAAAATGTCAAAATGCATAGAAACTTGTCATTTTCATCTGTCAGTTTACTTTACATGATTATGAATCAGAGTATATTAATCCTGTTAGCACTAGTGAACATTTACATCCCTTTCACCCCATGTTCTACCAACCATTCTTAATAACATTTGTTCTATGATTTTTGGAAATTCGCATATACCTAAATATGGCAACTTTTCATACAAAGTCGGTCACGTGACTTGGTCATTGTGTAGAAAAAAAGTTGAACTAAAATTTTATGAATTTTGAAAAGTCGTTGAAATTATGTTGTTCAGAATGATTGGTTGGACACGTGGTTAAAGTGATGTAAATGTTCACAGATACACCCTGTATGATGATGAAATATCATTTATTATTCATAGCTATAGTTTTTTGGGTGTAGTTAACGCTTTAATAAGCTTCTGCTTATGTTATTTTTATCTTATTAAAATCTACTTATTCAATTTTAACCTGATCTTAATGACTGTTGATCCAAACGATGTACTACAGAAGACCTTATTAACGTTTTTTAATAGACTATACCTTATTGGAGGCCTGTTTGGGGAGAAGAAGGGGTTTTAATTGAGGTTCCTGAGTGGTAGGTATATTAGTTCCGGTCGAACTTAGTTTGATGCTCCAACATTTTTACCGTGGGAGAGCCACGCTTCGGGACGAATGGGCTGGCTCGACCGGAGTGATACCACGGCGACGCTCCCTTATCGCCAGAGTGGAGAGGGGACATGAGTACGGGTTAAAAACCTTACTTTTGTAGGGATTTTCCCTGTAGTAGGACAGTAGGTACCTATAAAGAGTGCTTATCTTTATATTTATTTTACAACAGACAAGCATTTGACCTCGACTTTGATTTATCGTTATCATTAGGGCTTCGACACAAAACGATGGAAACATAACGTTGTTTCAAAAAGCCTTAAACAGCTCTCTGCTACTAAGCTATCTGGAGCTGGTAATAAAATGTGTCACGGCGTACAAAAAGACCTAAAATCCCTAGGACACTTGACTTAAAGACTTCGTCATCAAATGACTTGGCAAGTTCCAAATTGCATTTGAGCCGATAAGCATCAAGGCCTCCTTCCATGGCAATGATGGCAGCCGTGATGATTAACGACAGCGATCGGCCGCGTAATGATGGCTAATGATGTGGTTTGTTTTTGTGAAACCGTGGGTTTGGTACAAGGTATTTAAAGGTTTAGGTTCCCGGGAGATGAGGAAAATCCGTTTTGGTTTTAAGTGGGACATCTATAAGTATCAGCCTATACAGGGTGTATCTGTGAACATTTACATCCCTTTAACCACGTGTTCTATCAACTATTCTGAACAATATTTGTTCAACAACTTTTCCAAATTTTTCGAAAAAATTTCGACTTCCCATACAAAATGACCAAGTCACGTAACCGATTTTGTATGGAAAGATGAAATTTTTTATGCGACTTTTCAAAAGTCATAGAACAAATGTTGTTCAGACTGGTTGGCAGAACACGTGGTTAAGGGGATGTAAATGTTCACAGATACACCCTGTATACTGTATCATCATAGAAATCAAGTCTTACGTACTAATAACATAATTGCTATAAATGTAACGTAAGCTCTCCTTTTGCTTACCATCAGGCTAAGATGTGCCAATATACTGTAAAACTACAAAAAAAAAAAAAATATCGGCCCCAATCTCTGGTTTAATTTTCAAAAGTGCTAAATACCGCTCTTTTGCAAATGGTACTCCATCATGGGCGGTGACACTTTGAAACATGTTCACGCTAAAAAGTGCTATCTAAAAATACTATCTACGGTTCACGCTCTATGATCGAAGAAGGAAAGTCACAGATCTTGGTCACATATTAAGAAACCCACAATCCCACCTCATAATTTAAATGATCGTCAAGTGACGATTCTTGCAAACGTCACCCCAGTTTAGAAGACTTGTAGGTGGTGCTGTCCTCTCTACATAATTTATATTCTTTACTATTTATAAAGAGGTAATTTGTATAGACAACCACAAAGCTTATAGGTAAACCAAAAAGCGCGATGTTATCGATACCTAGCGCCATCCATTGGCAAATATTGGAACTAATAGCAAAACTTAGTCCTGACACGAAGTAGAAATATAATAGGGCGGCGGCAATCGCTTACCATCAGGTTATAATTTTTCTCGTCTGCCACCTACTTCATATAATAAACTTATACAGAACCCCAAGCTTAATCAGATAGCCACTCACTTATGTTATTACAAACACATCTATATGATTCATTAGGCGCCGAGAATGAGTGTGCATGTCTGTCCGTACGTCTGGCTCCCGGACAAATGATTTATAGATATTGATATCCGAAATGCATAGTTCAGTCTTTATTGGTCCAATTTAAGACGGTAGCCGGAGCCAGGTGATATGCTAGTGCGAGAATGAGTGGTGAATAGAATTGCTCACCCACTTGAAGTAAATAAATTCTCACAAAAAATTATCATACTTACATTGACTTGACCTGACTCCGTACTGAGTAGCTTAAGCACTTGTGTTACAGATATCAGACAACAGAGGTATCACAAATGTAACACTCAGAGCCCAGACATTGAACAAACTATCTGAAATATCTGGTAAGTATCTTATTCTAGCATAAAGTATGAGAACATTTAGGTACCTTCATTATTTTAACCACGTCTTCTATCCATTCTGAACAATTTATCTTGCTTTACCACTTTTGAAACTTTCGTCGATTTTTTTTTCGAATCCCAATAAAAAAATAACAAGTCACGTGACCGACATTGATACATTCAGAAAGGTTGGTAGAAGACGTGTGGTTACAGGAATATTCTCTCCCTCTCCCTCCCTGTATAACGTTCCTCCTCCTCCTCCAGTCGTATTCCTCATTACTGAGGGTCGTGATTCCTCCTATTGGATCTCAGTTTTTCCTTTATGGTGTTCCTCCATCTGCTTCTGTCTTTTGCATCCTGGAGGGCATCATGGAGCTTGGTGTCCAGCATCGAGCGTACTTGGTACCGACCATCTCATTGGACTACGACCTCTGGGTCTCCTACCATCTACCTTGCCAGTGACCATTAGCTGCTCCAGAATATGTCCCTCCTTCCGGGCTATGGGACCAAAAAAATCCAGAATTCTTTTGTATAACGTTACTTAGATGGAAATACAAAATCATCGTCTTTGTACAGGGTTCGGTTATTTTGATTCCTGTTCCCTCTTGCTTTAGTTACTAGATTGTAATAGTCACAAAAAATTGAACCAACAATGGGTTCCATCACGTGTGAAAAGTCCACTAGATGGCGTACTGCTGGACCGAGGTCCAACTTCAACGTCATTGGTTGTTTAGTGACATTTTGACATCTCACCTCAAAAATAACCAATCAACATGTTGATAGAGTTTTACTGTACGCCATCTAGCGGATTTTTCACACACATTAGCCTCCATACAAACAACATTAGCAGACATTCCTTTATCCTACTTCCCATAATCACCTCCGTGTTTACCATCCTCAGTATCAGATCTACCCGTGGTAGCCTCACTTGACGCCTGGCCCTCACCGCAGGGGTCCATTGTACGGCCCAGATAAATGATACCAAACTCTCCGAATGCTTAATATTATAATTTGATATTTTAAAACGGATAACTATATTAAAAGTCACGCTCGTCGAGTGTTTGTTCAACGCTCGCTGTGGCGTTTTTGAATTATGATGTTGTTTTCACTTGATTTTTTTCGATTCGTGATTAGTGTTTGGGGTCAATGGCTGGGTATGGAGGTAGGGTTTATACTTGAAGATCCAAAAATATGAAAACGTAGGTAGTGCCTAGATATAGTCAGAGGCAAGAAAGTGGAGTTATGACTTGATAGAAAGTCTTCTTTTTTACAAGTGCGCAAAATAACGGTCATCGCTACACTTTCGTGCCGCCAGCTATACAAACTATAAAAATCATTGTGTATCTTACTGTCACTGTAATATAACATTTTTTATTATATCATTATCAAAATGAAAATTGTAATGATCAATTCAGTAGTTCTTTGAGTTTCTTGCAGGTTCTTCTCGGTAGAAATCGACTTTCCAAATCAGCTGTTGCTGACATAAATATTTAACATTCATAAATGTTCTGTATGAAATTAAAATTAATAAAGAATATTTTTATTTCTAATATTAACAACGAAACGCATTTAAAAGTAGTAAACAAAGTTTACACGCAATTAACAATTAACAATATAATGCGCCATCCTTCTGTAAGTAATTAGTTACTTATCTAAGAAGACCTGTAAGCATTTATTGACCACAGAAAATAGATAAGTACAACAACAAGGAACAGTATCAGATATATTATATTACTTACTAGTATCGGTATTATTGACATACAATAAATTTAACGTCGTAAGTCCCAGACAGCAGACACAGCACAGAGTCCGACATAACCCGTCCGCCCCCCGGCGGACGGGTATGCGTAACGCATTTCCCCTGGGAAACTAAACAAAAAACAAAAAAAAAAAAGAAACACAAGGATAAAGTATAACGTGTCAGGAAAGTCGTGACCACGGATTTTAGTGAACTAACGGCGTCCCCTATTAATTATTTTGTTATCATCATCATCAGCCTGTCCACTGCTGGACATTGGCCAACCAAAATTTTCGTCTTCGGCTAGACGCATCCAGTCTATAATACCAACGGCTTTTCGCAGATCCTCACTCCATCTAGCCGGAGGCCGTCCTACACTACTCTTTCCGAATCGCGGTCTCCAGTCAGCAGCTTTTCTACCCCAAGCGGTTGTCATATCTTCGATAGATATGGCTAGTCTATTGCCAGTTTAGCATGCTGATTCGATACACTATGGTCGGTCACTTTAGTCTTTTGTCGGAATTATTTTGTGCTTATACTGAATCTTGTGGTATAAACCCGCCTTGCGCGTGTTAAATCGACTGTTTGGATACAGTATCGAGCTTAAACAGCTATTGGGTTTGTGCGCCGGAGTGTGATCTTATCGCCCGAGGAACATCGGACGTAAGACAACTAAATAAAGAGGACGTTAGTTTATTTAGTTAAGTGCCTTTGTAGTTGGTTGTTACGCCCTATATAACGAGGTATTGTCAGTTGTCTTCGCATTTAGAGCTATGGTAACTCAGTGGTAAAATCCTTCTATGGTTTGAATCTAAGCATGCACCAGTGGACACACTACAAAAGTTATAGAACAAAATTAAATGTTAAGAATTCTTGCCCAAGCCGCTAGGACCAGAATTATCGATATGATAAGCCCGGTGGGGTCCCCTATCAGTGATCAGTTTATCCATCAGATAAATCCCTAGCTAGAATCTTTTTAAGACCTGTAAACCATATGCATGCAATAAACAAATTGAACTTGAGTTTAAACTTTTTTACACCCTAAGATCTGGACCGATTTCCAAACTAATGTACTTTTTTATATTGAGGACAATCAAGATGACCTCACTCCGCCTGATGGTAAGCGGCCGTGAGATCCAAATATGAGGTTGACTGGCACAAAAGAACAGACTAAGTACCAATTGAGTCATCCTCGCCCTGAAGGCCTGCTGAGAAGATACTTGCATGTAAGTACTATTAATAAAATTGTACTATGCATACTAGAAGTATAGTGAGAGGAGTCAGAGTAAATTGCCCTCACCAAGAACAAAACCTAGCTTATGCGATAGCCACTACACCGTTGCCGTCCAATATTATAATTACATTTAGTATTCACTAGCCCAACTATTACATTGATTGGTAATTCCGATCCTCAACAAACCGTCACCTACTTGATTACAAGTCAAGTCTTCCAGAGCGTTTAACCTGCGCCCGCGCAATCATTACTCAAACGCTAGTAATGCCCAATACCAAGTTTGACAGATAAAAAACGCTACCGTGCCCCTCGTAACAACATCATTAGCTGGACCGCTTAGCTGAGAGAGCAAATAGGCGTTAAGCTGAGCCTTATTATGGTAGGGTGACCACATAGCTAGTGCAAAATGGGATAAAATGGGACTGAGAAAAACATAGTAATAAAAAAAATCAACTTTGGCCGGTGGTTCTAAATAATACCTACAATAATGTGCACTTGACCAGTTTGACAGATAAAAAAGGCTACCGTGCCCCTGGTAACAACATCATTAACTGGACCGCTTAGCTGAGAGAGCAAATAGGCGTTAAGCTGAGCCTTATTATGGTAGGGTGACCACATAAATCTAGTGCAAAATGGGATAAAATGGGACAGAGAAAAATAATTTTAAACATTTGGCCAGTAGATTGCAAATAATGCAATAATGTTCGATACCAAGGTTTAATGCAATAAAGTTATTTTTTTTACGTACAGTCGAGGTCAAAAATATGTTTGCACTTTAGGACCTGGTCACAGTACATATGTATAAGAAAACTACTTCCACTTCCTTATAAATATGTATTGTGACAAGTTCCTAAAGTGTAAACATATTTTTGACCTCGACTGTACCTAAAAGGGAAGGTAAACTCAAGTGTAAAATGGGACAAATGGGACTTAATGAAAAGGGTCAGTAGGTAAATAATATTTAAGTGGCAAATAAAATATAAGAAACTAAGATAATAAGATATCTACTGCAAATTTAACGAAATGATTCACGCATTTTCATTGCAAAAAGTCGCTATTTTAAAAATTGCAAAGGAAAGTCACCCGACTTATCAAACTTATCCTCACAATAAGAATAAGAATATATTTATTGTCTCTTTGAAACATAATTATAAAACGGGAGAAAAGTAAAAAATACAGGTAGTTAGGTAATTTGCGAGACAAAGGGAAGGAGCTCAGCTGATGTTGCCACGAGGAAGTGATCCCGGGCAACGCTGGTTTTCAGCTACTCCCCTGCCCTCTGAGATGTTCCTCTGAATTCTCCCAAAACGTGGCCACACCAGCATAACTGCTTGAATAAACATCGTTAACAGTGATAGATATGGGTAGTTATGAAAATAAACCAAAAGATCACTCGCTTAACGAGCTGACTACCAAATAACACCATCACATCCACAATCAGCCATACAACGCTGTCCATTGCCGCTCCGAAACCATCTAACACTTCTTAACTCCTAAAGTAAAGCAGCAATGTATGTGATTTTAACTCTTTGGTACAGTAATTTATGGAGTAACGAGGTTTTTCTTGGTGGAGAGGGGATGATACCCCGCTGTGACGTAATAATTCTAAGTTTATCCCTCTCGCATCAATTGAATGTGGGTTATTTTCGTCTCTTTTTCTCATTGACAAACAGTTTAGTGGCGTGATTGCTTCTTAGGTTAAGAAGGTTTAGAAGGGGTATGTGTAAAAATGGTTTTCCTTTCGTCCATAATGTACCACTGTATGTATTTAGTTTGGTACCACCTAATTTTTTTTTACAAAAAAGTTATAAAACCTCTACTTGATTAAAGCGTTTGGTCCCTTATAATCACCACCGTGTTCTACCAAACGTTCTGACAAACTTTTGCTTTTTTTAATTTCCATTTTCATACAAACTCAGTATTGATTTAGTCATTTTCTATGCGAAGTAGAAAAAAAAGTTTTGAAAATTCGTTAAATAATTGTTGTTCAGTTCCCTTACAGGGTCCATTTTAACTGTGGGAGAGCCACGCTTCGGCATAAATGGGCCGGCTCGACCGGATTGATACCACTGCCTCACAGAAAACCGGCGTGAAGCAGCCCCTGTGCTGTTTCGCCGAGTGAGTGAGGGTACCGGAGGCCCACCCGGGGGGGAAACGGGATAAAAAGGTTGACAGCGCACTTGTAACTCCACTGGTGTTGCAAGTGTCCATGAGCGGCGGCTATTGCTTACCATCAGGTGATCCGCCTCCTCGTCTGCTACCTATCACATAAAAAAAATAAGAGTGTATTATGATAAATAATATGTTACCACCTTATCATTGTACCTTATGGAACGCAATAAATTATTGAGTATTGAGTATGGTTGGTAGAACACGCGTTTAAAGGGATGTAAATGTTCACAGATGCACCCTGTATAGGTTGATAGAGAGAGAGTCCACTACTAGGCCTCTCAAAATGTTCGCAACTTATGTTTGCCCGATTCTCAGCTACTCTCCACCAGCTCTGTCCGCCATCTTGCGCAAATCGTCAGCCCACCTGGCCCGAGGCCAACCTACATTACATTTATCGAGACACGAAATTACAAGGAGTTTTATTTGCTTAAAACTGGTATCTGTATACATTGTAAGAGTATTGTACGTCGATTGCCTCGGTGGCGCAGTGGATACTTAGTGGGTCATACATTAAACCGACGTTTGCGCTTGTGATCCTGGCGCCAAAAATTTTGGTTAGGGGAAAATCGCTCGAGAATTTCGAGAATTTTCGCTCGTCACTTCTAAACCTAACTTCACCATTATTTTTTCGTTTAGTAGAGTTTAATCAGTATATCATCACAAAAATATTGGTTAGGTTAGGATTGCACAGTGACCGGCCAAAAAAATCTTAAAATTCTCGGGTGAGATTTCCCCTAACCAAAAAAAAACCTGAGTTTCTCATGAGAAATTCTCAGTGTTAAATCGAAGTCTGGAACTTGACGGTCTCGTACCGTCGTGTCTCGGGAAACAAGAAAAGCCATTGGTCCTGCGCCCGATCCATCTTCAGTCGTGTCAAACTGGTGTCCCATCGAAATATGAGGGTATGGAAATAGTGAGTGCAATTAAAGATTTGCGCATAAAGGCTTGTTCACATCATATTTAATTTTTTAAGTTGAAACTTGTTCACTTTTTTATGTGTCAAAATGATCTTTCTTTCTAAACAATAAACTAATTAAAAGCAATCTTACGGTACGTAACTCTATGGTTATTATGACCGGCCGGTCCGCCTCGCGTGTGAAGTACAAAAGTTATGAATTAATTACAGGCGGAGCGTCATACCATTAAATATGTCCACGGAACGCGAGATGTGCTTCGGCCAATAGGGTATTTGACTAATTTCGATATAGTAAAAAATATTTATACTTTTCCAAAATACTGGTAAATGAGAACCAATGGCCAACATTTTCAGTTAAAAATATAACGTCTAGCTGGTTTTATGAGCATTCAAAGTTTCATGGGCAAGTCCATTTTTAAAGTATACAATTAAAAAAAAAAATTATATCATTGAACTATCCGTACATTTTCCACCAACTTTTATTATGAAACCATTTACTTAAACGAAACATTTGATATAGCTACCAACAAAATTTACTAGACGCGCATACAAGATACAAGCGTGTGACGTCACTTGCCTGTAGCCATTTGTATAGAGCGTTTTGGGCTTGCCCAAAATATGTGCTTTTAAAGTTGTGATATCTCAGTGATTCAAATCAGAATCAAGCAATTCTTTTAATAATGTTTCTTAAATTGAGAGGTCTTTTGATTAAACACATAATTTTTTTTTGTCAAATACCCTATTAGCTGAATACGGAGTTTCGTCAGACGTTTTGACTTTTTGACTAGCCTACTTAGGCACGGCCGCTTAAAGAACACCACTCCTCGCGGCCCACCTCCACCTCACCCTGGACCCGGGAGGGGTAGGAGATGCAGCCCGGGTAAAGAACCTCGGCTCGAGGCCCGCACTCTCGCCCTGGCGGGAATGACCAAGTAGTAGTACTTGGGAGTTTCGTTTAATATCTGAAAAGGTACTTCTATACGATTAAAAGGTAACTTCTATAGACAATGTCAAGGTTTATAGCCAATGAAAAAGGGGAAAACCTAGCCCGACAAACACTCGCCCGAGATTTCAAGATTTTTCTAAAGAGAAAATCTCAGTTACAAATTTTTGGCCCGACCAGGGGATCGAACCTGAGATCCCAAGCGCAGCCATTGCTTTAACTCTGTCAGGCACACTTTTAATGTCAGGACTATAAAAATAAAACAATTGCATATTTCGTTTTATTAGGGTTTAATTATTATGAAAAAAAAAATGTTTTACAAAAATACCACTTAAGGCTTTTGAGGAATAAAGTGGTCAGTTAACTAACCACTGTGGCGGTAGACATGAAAATATTCAAAAAAGAATTAAGAATGAAAATGTAATGTGTACAGTCAAAATATATAAAAAACGTATTACTTATGAAAATCTCTAAAACAGACCCGAGAATACGTGGTTAAATAACTAACCACCTAACCTGAAAGAGTTAAAGTACGAGTACGACGTACTTACTACCAACTGCGCCACCGAGGCAATCAAATAAACTAGTGCAGTGTTATACTGTACACGCATCAGTGATTTTTTTCTGCTAGAGATTTTATTTAGGTATTATTTTCGTTTCGGGCGATTAGTTTCAAGCCGTGCCAATAGATGGCGCTGGACGTCGATTATATCGCGCAAGCTTTTCGTCTTTTTGGTTTAGCTGTAAGCCTTGTCATTGTCCAGGGAATTAAATCTCTTTATAAATAGTATAGATTTATTTCAACTTACTACTATACCTCTACTCTGATTCATAATCATGTAAATTAAACTGACAAGTTTCTATGCATTTTGACAAATTGCATGTGTCAAATTGAGTAATAATGTATGGGGATGACACATTGACATCTGTCAATCATGTAAAGTAAACTTACTTTACATGATTATGAATTAGAGTATAGTTACAATTTTAATGGCACTTACTAAATAATTTTATCTCATACTATAAGTATATTTATAGAACCCAGACTGCTCTGGCTTTCTAAAGTTTTATCGATAAATAAGAATATTAGGCCTTCTGGTGTTTAGCTATGGACTGCAACAGTCTGATGACGAAGATAATCTCCGTCACAAAATGAAGTTTTATTAAATTTCCAACAGCAATCAGATAAGATATCTTACTAAAACGACATCTCCCGTAACCCTCGGTCACAGCTTCTTCAGAGCCATAAACCGACACGTATATTACCATCTTTATTGCCATAATTAAGAATTCATTTCCCCATTAAGTAATTAAATTAACAAGCTTTATGCTCATTAAATGTTTTGATGTACAAAATTGTTTTACAATGGTTCAGGTTTAATAATTCATAGATTATTACATGTCTAATTGGCAATATTGTTTATGGTTTGGTTGGTCGCGCTGATTGGTTGATGGAATGTAGAAAAAATGGGCAAGTCTGAGTTGAGATCGAGGAGAGGGTTCTGTAGAGTTAAATTTTGAGAAATTTCGTTAATTTTCTTATCGGATCTTCTTGATAGAAAACTGCATACCTACTAATCACCCGATCCACCCGGAATTGGGTAACACAATCTGTTTTAATTTTACATTATTATAATTCTGATCAACGCCCCGTTGGTCTAGTGTTTAAGTACCGGGCCGTGATCCCGATATACCGGGTTTGATTCCTGGGTCGAGCAAAAGTATGTTTCGAATTTTTCGAGCATATTTCGGACTTGTTTGGAATTTTTCGAACATATTGATCACCTATCCGCATTAGGCAAGCGTGGTGATCAAGCCTAATCCCATCATAGTAGGAGTGACTTGATTTCTATGATGGAGGACTTTGCCCTGCAGTGGTGGAACAAATTATAGGCTATTTTACTAAATTAATAGTTTGAGGCATGAAGTTTTTACTGAAGGGTTTTATGTCTTTAACCCTACAATATTGGAACCCTAACCGAGGCGATACTCTACCGTGTTTATGGTTTTATTTATTAATTTTTAATTATCGCAAGTGGTAGGATAGCAGAGTTGTAGTGTTTCTGCTTATCGTCAGTGGTTGTCTTTCATTAACATAAGCAGCTTGCTTGCTCTTAATTACCTGACAGATTTATTTTCCTTTTTTTTCAAATATGGCTCTACCCCTCTTTCATAACCTTACTAGCTATTGCCCGCGGCTTCGCTCGTGTTAAATTCGGGGTAGCACAAAAGTAGCCTATGTTATTCTGCAGTATTTTTTTTATGATACAGGTGGCAGACGAGCCAACGGATCACCTGATGGAAAGCGATTACCGCCGCCCATGGTCACCTGTAACACCAGTGGTGTTACAAGTGCGCTGCTTACCTTTAATTCCCCTGGATCGGACCACATCGGTACTCTCACTCACGCAGCGAAACACAGCGCATGCACTGCTTCACGCCGGTTTTCTGTATAGACGTGGTATTACTCCGGTCGAGCCGGCCCATTCATGCCTATGCGTGGCTCTCCCACTGTTTGCAAAAAGTTTCGACGCAAAAACTAGAATGGATAGACGGTAAACTCTAGTACCAGGTGATCAGTCTGCTCGTCTGCCAACTAATCAAGAAAAACACGTAACATTCCCAAACCAAACAACACCATAACTTCGAGCATTTCGTCATAGAAATAATTACAACGACAGCTTATTATAACATAACATGGTTATCTGGCTGTTAAGCTGTAGGCCCCGGAGATCCCGACCGAGATTAACTAAGCGCCCACAAATTGCTCTCATTCAAATGAGCTGGGGGTTTGTAGGGCTGCCACTGGGACAAGAAAGTAAGCAGTTTTTACTTTCATTTAGTTTTTATTTTCCGGTTTTTAAATAACTTCACTTCAGTTTGCTAATTCGGTTGGCTATGTCGGTGACTCTGGTTCTCTGTCGGATTACATCATTTCTTGTACTTACGAGTACTTAAGTGGTGTATCTAACATGGTAATTAAGTAGATTTTATCATCATCAAAACAATGAGTGCCTAAGTAATTGGATAGATAAGTTACAATAGCATAAAATTGATTTCCAATATTTAATTACTCACTTTATCAGTTACCTCAGTCTAATAATAACCATGTGAGAAATTAATGAACATCCAAATAATCAAAAGTGCATCAAATCAATTCATTTCTCTTAATGACTAGTGACGATGATTCATAATCATCATCATTTCAGCCAATAGACGTCCACTGATGGACATAGGCCTCCGCCAACATTCTCCACGCAGATCGGTCCTGTGCCACCCGCATCCAAGGTACTCCCGCGACCTTCACTAGACCGTCGGTCCACCTGATGGGAGGTCTACCACGACTGCGGTCTACAAGCGGCCTCCGCTCAATGATTCATTCATATATACAGTGATTAAGCCTAATCCCATCATAGTAGCGATGACTTGATTTCTACGATGGAGACCTTTGCTCTGCAGTGGGACGGTATATTATAGAATGATACTTTACTTATTTTTATGCCGTTTAAAATTACCCATAATTTTTATTTTTGGTAAGTATAGCAATTAGTTGCAATTAATTCTTCAGACCTTCTGACCGGGCAGATATCCTATCCATTTTACACCATCCGAACCCCTTACTTCCTCGATCGGTCTGTGGAAGGTTGTGGGTTCGAGTCCCACCTGAACCCTCCGAGGATTTTTTAAGTGCAATTAATTACTTACATATACCCATCCTATAAAATGTTCCACAGTCGCGTCCTGCCAACCCTACCATTGATTGGGCTCATTCATTCGTTCGGTCGACAAATTGCGTCCATTCATTCGTTAAGTGGTAGTAATACTGCATAATGAATATCGCGTTTAGTCCGGTTTCTATAAATTCTAAAATAAAAACGCTCAGACATGCAATTAGCAAGTACTTTTACTACCCATACGTAAGAAGAATTACTCTAGTGTCAGTATCCTAGACGAAAATGAGGAAATACGAAAATGAGCAGAATATACCACTCATTTCCCCTCGTCGAACCGAATTGTATCGATGTCTGTGATTAAATTCTTGTTAATATAGTGAAGTTGACGTCTTTTATTTCTTTTGCCCAACAGTACTCCTATTAAAGATTGTTAATAGCACGCAAAACCTGAAACATAAACAAAGTGGCGGGAGTTTTGCTAGCGCTTAAATCTTATGTAGATCAATCCTAGCTTTAACATTTTTAAAAATAAACGTTTGTTTTACTTCTTTGCACAGTACTGGTAGAAGACTTATTAAAATTTAAGCTCTAAGTAAAAGTCCTGTCGATGCAGATATTGTTTATACTAATTTAAAAACAAAACAAAATTATAGAAATCAATAACTTTCGTTTGAATTTCAAACTAAAATGATTGCGTTTGTATAATTGAAATAATAAAATCGTTTTCATTTCTGTACTTGCTATAAATTTTGTAATAATGAAACTACCCGTATTTGTCTCTTAATTTGTATCTTCCTCGAAGTGTTTTTACTTATAAAAAACCGAAAATAGCTTTTTAAAATGCATTTTCTATAAGTTAACTAGGCTGTTACACCATAGCATAGAGCAGAATAGCCTTTTTTTCAAGTCGTAAACGCCATTATACCATAACTTATTGCAGAACAGCCTTTTTTTTAGGTCGTAAATGCCAAGTTGTCAATATTTTTTTGGCGTAATCACAAATCAGTTTGGCAAACATTGGTTGTATTTTGAATACCATATAACTGTGTTATAAAGCTCTCGATACTCGATAATTACATCCAAATTTCATTTATATGGCATTATTAGTTTAAAAGTTATGAATTTAATTCTTAGATTTTTTTTTTGTTTCGGCTCTCCTGAAAAGTGATGATTTGGTGATTACGCCCTTTGAGATTTAAGTATCGTTATAATGATACTTCACTTACTTTTATGCCGTTTAAAATTACCCATCCTATAAAATGTTCCCCAGTCGCGTCCTGCCAACCCTACCATTGATTGGGCTCATTCATTCGTTCGGTCGACAAATTGCGTCCATTCATTCGTTCAGTGCGTTAATTGCCAGAGTGGGTCGGGATTAATAAGGTTTATTGGATCTCGCGTTTACGATGATTTAAAACTGTATTGGTCATGGTATAATTACTAGATGTATAATTATTATATTAGATCCTTGGACATGAAAATGGTTGTCTGTTTCGCGGTGCCGTATGTTAACAGTGGGTTGCGAAAACTAAGTTCTGAAAGAATGAAGAAAAGGTTAACACGATTCTAAATTATGAGAAACGTGCAGGTTTCCCACGACTCTTCGAGAAATCGAGATTATCTCGAAGTCCACCTAAACAGAAACAATTGGAGAAGCTTTGTCTGTCAGAAATCTAAGTCTAAAGCTAGTTTTAATCTGTTTTCTAACTTTGATAACATTTGTTGGCGTTGGACTGTATCGCTGGGTGGTGATAAAACTGATATTAGCAGAACTAATTGTATTTTATAAAACGTTATCGCAAGGCACAAATTGACAAGTAATGAGAACAAAACAATAATCTATCAAAATGGTAAAAAAAACATATAAAACATAAACAATATAAATGTAGGCTGGTCCAGCCGTCGATCCTCAACAACTTTCATTTCATGGAAAATAATTATAGTTATGTTTTTAATCAAAATCGGTCTACTTAATAACGCAAAAATGAGACAAAGTCAATAAGACATTCATGAGTGACTTTTCTCTTAAACTGACTCAACAGTTAAGTTACTTAACCCTGTTAAAATTATTTGCTAACATATGGTTTATGAAGACAACATTGGAATTCAAATAAACCATGATAAAATTTCATTCAGTATCTAATGTTTATTCAAATTGTTCTTTCACAATGCAATTCAAGTAGGTAAACCTGACCTTTTTAATTTGAGTTCTCAGTTACTAAGAATAATTTTAAATTCTTCAAAATAATAAGGCAATAAGGCTATCACTAGAAATAATAAAAATACTTCTGACAAATTCTATGAAGATTGCGTGATCACATTACCAATAGTTTAGGTATTGAAACCTATACAATATCCACAGTTAAAAAACATGTAAAATTGAACCTTATACTTTCAAACTTAAGAACAATTGAGCAGTTAAGGTATTAAATCTAGTCGAAATAAACACTCCTGCGCATGTATAAAATAATTGAACACCACACCGACCAATCACAAAGCTCTTTACTTCAACATTAACTGAATACACCTCACCCTTTCACGCACGGCGACTTACATACACTTGCCTCTTTCTTTACTATCAACTTCAAATAGAGTGGTGTACTGTCGTCTCTTTTCTACTCGTAAAGCTACTGTTTCTTTTGTTCACAGTTCAATGAACTTGAATAAAATGTGCTTTGGAGTTGAGTTGATATTTTCGATCGTGGATACCGGTCCATTAATTTTGGCAATTAAATTCTTTCACGGAAATGTAATCGTGCGCAGATTAGTACAAAAAGCTCTAGATTATAATTAATTTCATCAATCATTTTTTTCTTTGAGCATGTCAGTTTATATTTTAGTTTGTTTTAAAGTAGCTTCTGCTTTAGATTGTAATGACTTTTTAGAGAGAGGTTAATTAATATAGTTTTTACACTCGTACAAATTGGGCCTTGTTTCTTGTTAATTTTGATTGAAATCGTTTAAAGAATTTAATTAATCAGATTATCCGCTTGGTCTAGGTACCTATAGACCCACTTTCAGTATCTATTATATCTCATAGAGGCCTCTACGTGTTGGATCCGTATCCCCACAAACGCTTTCCAAAAAGACTGGTCTCTCCGTGCCGTGATTTCCCGCAGAAGAGATACAATCTACAAATTGTCGACCCATAATATACCCTTTAGTCTAAACTCTAAACTGACAACTTTAGTTACCTACATTTACGTTTAGTACGTATAGTTTACTATTTGAGAATATACACTATGTATATAAGTATTGTATCATTGCACCGCCTTACACCTTGATCAAGTGTCCTTTACCCAAAGGTTGCCTGGAAGAGATCGCTCATAGTGATAAGGCCGCCTTTGTTGTACATTACTCCTGTTATAACTAGTTTTTAAGTTTTATACCTCTGTTTTGTGTGCAATAAAAAGCATATTCATTCATTCATTAATTCATTCATACTTAAGTTACGTAATTTAAGACTAGCATTTAGTAGTGACCCTGCCTCATACGATAAAGGTCGTGAATTAGATCCCCACCCTGGACAAACATTAATGTGATGAACCCTTGTATTTGTTTAGTGTCTGGGTGTGTATGTATTTAAATGTTATATTCGTGATTCTCTGTTGTCTATTTGTAAATTGAAACACAAGTGTTTAAGCTACTTAGTACGGAGTCAGGTCAACGTATGAGACGTTGTGTGAATTTAAGTAAAGAAAAAATGTGTGTCTGTCTACAAATTACGAATTGTAGGAAATAAATTACTTTCCCCGCAAAAAGTTTAAAAACGCATAAACAAAAACCAACATTACCAAAGTCTATTATTCCTTTGATGTCTTTATAATGGTCGAATAACAAGTCGACATTAAACAAGGCTGCATATGAGTGTGTATGATTATCTGTTATTTGTATATCTTCTGTAATAATGACGTTTAACTGGTTGTTCATACAAATTATCGGGCAACGTTTAGCTTATCGTTTTAATACGCATCTGCTACAATTCCAAGTCATTACATTGTTGAGAGGCTTAATTTTGTTAGGGTGTGATGATACTGAAAGCTAGTAGCTACTTGGAGCTAGTCCATTAAATAACATGCCTTCTGTACGGGAGATCGCAGTTCAACCTCTGTATTTTTCAAATCTACCTACGTCCTACTAATTTCGAATTTTCGAACAAAGCTCGGGCGCAAGCTCAAGTTTGTGATCACCAATTCGCATATGTGCATTAGATAAGCGTGGTGATTAAACCTAATTCCATCATAGTCGCTATGACTTGATTTCTATGATGGAGGACTTTGTCCTGCAGTGGGACAGTATATAGTTTTCTGCTGATACTTTATTTTTTTTAACAAATAAGTATTACACCCAGACACTGAATAAACGCAAGTGTTCATCACACAATGTTTATCCAGGTTGGGGATTGAACCCACAACCTTTGGCGTGTGAGAGGCTTCGTCACTACCAAATGCACTATCGAGCTAGCCAAAAGATTTAATAAGTTTTGTTTTCCAAAACCTTGAATTGAATCACGGTTAAGCGTACGAGATTTTTTTTGTTAAAGTTGGCAGACGAACAGCCAGATTAGCGAATGTTATACATATAAGATATTCTTTATTGCACAAAAACAGAATACTTGAGTAAAAACACCGCAATTAACTGAACAATAAGGGTATTATCGCTTGTAGTGATTCCTTCCAGAGAACCAAGTTAAGGTAGAGGAAAAACATTGTTGTCGCGTGCCAGTATGGCAGTGCCAACGGATGTGATGCCGTGCCATCGCGTCCGTTGTAACTGCAACGTGAGCTCTCCTCTTGCTTATCATCAGGCTGTGGTGAGCCAATATAAAAAAAATATTGTTCGCTTCGCATTCTATGGATATCAGCTACCCTCCTCGATGTGCTGAGAAACTAATCAACCTGGAAACTAGTTTTTGTATGGCTTAGCTAATGCGCAATAAAGTGTGTATTAAATACTTTATGCACGTTTTTTGCCCCCATAAAGTATGGGTAGGTACAATGAAGATATGCAAGTTTTTTCTAACTCAAAATTACTGGACATAAATAATTATAATTGATACTTTTTTAAATATACGTAGTGAAACCTAAGCGTGTATTCAGACCTATCCGTCTGGGTTATATTTGATATAAACGGGTTTAGTCCCGTTTATATTAACTATTTGACAAACCTATCGTCGATAGTTACTATAGTTTTCAACGAGGAATCCTTGTCTGTCCGTCCGTCTGTCCGTAGCCTAGCTCAGATACTCTTATACTCGTAGCTAGAAAGGTGTAATTTGGCATAACCATTATGTATTTTTATGCCTATGTAGAAAATAACTTAACTGTGGGAGAGCCACGCTTCGGCATGAATGGGCCCGCTCGACCGGAGTGATACCACTGCCTCACAGAAAACCGGCGTGAAGCAGCCCCTGTGCTGTGTTTCGCCGAGTGAGTTAGGGTACCGGAGGCCCACCCGGGGGGGAAAGGGATAAAAGGTTGGCAGCGCACTTGTAACTCCACTGGTGTTGCAAGTGTCCATGAGCGGCGGCAATTGCTTACCATCAGGTGATCCGCCTGCTCGTCTGCTACCTATCACATAAAAAAAAAAAATGTTATTTTTTTGTGTATTTTTTTTTGAAATTCTCAGTTTCAGCCCGAAATCTGGAAGAAGGTGGTCTTGTACGCCCGTGCCTCGGAAAACACGTTAAGTCGTTGGTTCTGCGCCTTGCCCTCTGTTGTGTCACACTAGTGTCCCATCGGAATATGAGGGTAAAGGAATAAAGAGTGCACCTGTGTTTGATCACACACTTGAGCACTATAATATATAGGGTTCTTAAGGAATGCTGTGGCATTGTTAAAGGATGACCAGAAAAAAGATAAAGAAGTGCACTTGTTGTTGCGGGTCGGGTGGCAATAAGGTAAGCCGTTTGCTCATCTGCCACCTATCATAAAAATGGTACTCTCATAGCAGTATCCGTTAGATTAAGCCAATTATTTAAAAACCATTTAATCGATAAAATGCCATTACATCCCTATCCAAAGAGCAGCATTAACGCACAAACAAACGAAGACCAGCATAGAATTAGTTTATTTGATAACCGACAATTAAAATGGCCGAGTGTAAAGGACTAAATGTGCTGCGCGGGAGTGCACGACGATTTAAACGCAGAGTATAAATTATTGCGGGGAAATGAGAGGCACGCCCCGTGTACAAACGCCCGGGGCACTAGGGAGGGGGTGTGGGTGTCGATAGAACTGTCGATGATTTAAATATTTGCTACATTGAAAAAAAAAAACTCTTTCGATCGAGTTTTTGAACTGTATAATTTTGAACAATACAAATATGAAATTATTAAAATAAAATGACGGAAGAAAGGCTGATTTCTGCTTGTTCAGCGATGACCACTCCTTTTCGGTAAGGTAGTAAGGAAGTAATCCAAAAAAGCCAGTTAATACTCAAACAAACTCTACCTACAGTCAACGTTTTCGTGTCTATTACAAGTTCACTCATGCCGTCGCAAGTGAACAATATAAATCAGGTAGGTTATTAAGAAACATTTCTGAATTTAAGGTGCAGCTTCGAGAACTCTAAAACCTAAGTGGTTATAAAAAGATATACCGGATACAAGCAAACGTATCGCTCCTGACCCGGTCGCATGTTGTGTGTTCAGTTTTAGGTATGGTTCAGTTGGTGTTTACTCATAAGCAACTCAAACAATTCCAAACAAAGTTGGCTTAATATTGGCTTTAGCCTTATACCTACTTATCGATAACAAAATGGGAGAGACTACGATGGCTCACTCAAGTCGAAAAATGATACTTATCATATCGGGGCACCTAGAGGGCATAAATCTTAAACATCAAATTGTTCGTCGGCTTGTGGGGCGCCCACGCTATTGCTGGCAGGATTTAGTAAAAGAAGACCTGAAAGAATTGGAAGCAGGGAATTGGCGAGCGACAAAGCAGGTGGTATCTCGTATCGCATGTCAAAACTCATTTTGGGTCGTAGAGCGATCGGAGAAAAAGTATCGATAACGCATACACAACACTATACGTTCAGTAACAAGGCAGCATCGTCCGATGCTTTCGAGTGATTAACCATTATTATATAAAGTAAATTCAATAATGGCCTCGGTAACGTAATGTTTACAGATGCGAGATTTCCTCTTCCTCGTTTCAACTTTATGATTTAAGTAGCAAGATTCAAAATCGGTTAGCTAAAACGTAGAGAAATTCGGCTGAAATGGTCGTGCCGAATTAAGTTTTTACTCGAATTTCGACCTATTTGGAATGTGTTTAGAGTTCAAGATTGATTTTTAAGTTTTCGGTTTAAGTTTTTGCAAAAGTGGTGGGTAATTTTCCCCGGTGTTAGTAGTATTTGCAAATTACCTGCATAAAGGGTAATTGTCCAAGATTTCAGGCTGCATAATGTGTTCGCCGTAAGAATAATGAGCTTACGGTTGAACGTAATGGGGATTTTTATCGATGAACAGACATCACTTATGCATTAGCATACAACAGAATGGTGAATTTAGGTGCACGTTTAAATTTTATTACGAAATATTATAATATTTGGTAAAAAATTCAGCATAACGGTAGGTAGATTTTTTATGTCATAGGTAGCAGATGAGCCGATAGATCACCTGATGGTAAACAAAATAAAAAAGAATCCTATATGGCTATCACGATTATTTGTTTGATAGTTTTCTAAAAGATAGCACATACTCGTAAGTAAGACTTTTAGTATGGTTCACATAGTGCGAGTTGGGGTAGTACTGCGTGGTACTGCAGAGTGCAGGTAGGCAGTTCTCTCTCTCTCGTCATAGAAGTCGAAATTAGACATTTCCTAGCATTCTTCCATCCTTCGAGTTTAATCTCGAATGCACAAGAATTATCCCTCAGGAGGGCACTCGACATTAAAGTCGAATTAGAGACTTCTATGGACGAATGTTTGAAATCTCTGAATAAGACTTCAATGTCGAGTGCTCGAGAATTTCCCCCCAGAGGTACGATACGATACGTCATCGAAGGTGCTTCGTGCTGAGTACTAGTGTAATCCTAGCGTGGGTTGGGTACGATACGTTATTGTATAAGGTACGATACGATACGGCATCGAAGGTGCTTCGTGCTGAGTACTAAGATAATCATAGCGTGTGGGTACGATACGTTATCGTATCGAATTTTTGAAAACTTCGTGTGCTAGGTCTTCTTGTGTGCACTAATGTTATACATTAATGTGAATAAATGAATATGAATGTGTTGGTTTTTCTAAACTATAATAAGCATTGCATGCACTTCGGCATTTGTTAAGTCAATTATTGCGACCTTTTGATATTTATTGATTAGATACATTATATTTGTAGCTACCTAATTATATATATGAAAAACGCGATGTATTATGAAACAGTTTCACCGTTAAGAGTCAGCCAACGTATGCAGTATGGTTTAAATAAGAAATAGAAATAGAAATATTCTACTTTATATAAAGAACATTTATGAATGTCAAATAATTTTTTATTTTGATAACAATAGGTACATATATAATTAAATTATATAAATATATATATGCAATGCTTTATATAATCTGTATCGTTTAGATAATCGTCAAAGTACAATTATGGAATCAAATCTTTATCAAGAGATAAAATCCTGAAAAAAGTTTTTAAAATGAAATTATCTATTATTGTTTTTAATATTTTTACATTTTTTAATATGAGACTTAAATTTATGTAACGGTTAAGTAAGGCTTTCATTCTATACAAATCGGATCGTTATACCATAGATTTATCTTCGGTTGAAGATTGGTCTAATCGGGCCTTAGTGACCAATATCGCTTGCACTGCCCTTTGCGTGCGCGCAGAGATTTACTTCGCCGTCTCCCCTGCGTGTGCAAACGATTATCGCCTAACGCTGTACATTATTTACCTAAGTACTTAGTATATTTCTGCCGTGTTATATCTAAAAGACCCTTAAAGCCCTTAAATCAAACAAAAGTTTGATTTTTAATTTTTAATCTTATAAATAAAATAAAATAAATGCGCCAGACAATCACACCAATCAACCTGGTTTCAAATTAGGACAACCCCTGTACTATGAGTACTAGATGATGATATTTTAACTGGGGGCAGCAACCCAGAAAACCCAGACTCAAAAAAACTTAGAAAATATAGTTTCCTAAATCGATTTGACCAGCAATCGAACCCGGGACCTTGCGCGCTTCGGGCGAACATCTTAGCCAATGCGCTATTGAGGCCGTCATTTGTTCTATGACTTTTGATAATTCGAATAAAATTTCATCTTTTCATACAAAGTCGGTCACGTGTCTTGTTGATTTTGTATGGGGAGTCAAAAAAATTACGAATTTCCAAAAATCTTTCAACAAATTAATGTTGTTCAGAATGGTGGGTAGAAATCGTGGTTAAAGGGATGTAAATGTTCACAGACAGCCTGCATGTGTTGTCAGTTTGAAACAAATGAAAACGTCGCCATTTGTTTCAATTTCTAAACAAATAGACTTATGTCTTTTTCAAGAGCTACAAATTAGGCCTCTCTTTATATGGAGTTGCAAACTTATTGTGGCAAATAAAAGTTTAATTGGTACAAAGTGAGTGTTCGTCTTAAAAGGAAGCAATTTGTTCATTTCTATGATACACGTTATCATTGTAAAGACCATTGGATATGACTAATTCTACACATTTATCTAGGTTCTCCATTAATATGGAAAAAGGCGTATACTTGCAATATTTTCACGTAGACATACGTATACTGTATGAACTTTTTTAACATTGACGTGACAGTTAACAGGAAAGCTAGCGTATTTCTGGATCCAACATATAAATTTGGCCGCCCAGAGGGGCAATTCTCGAGCCCTCGGTAATGAAGTCAAATCTAGAGATTTCATACATTTGTCCATAAAAATCTAATTAGTCGACTTCAATGTCTTGTGCACGAAAATTGTGCCCCTCAGAGAAGAAATACGCTAAATCTACCGAAGACGATGCCTGTGGAGAGCTCTAATGTGATAATATAACACACAAGCATACGGTCCACCTACTGGTAAACGCTTGCCGCTGCCTTCAGACACCCACAACACCAGTGGAGACACAATACGCTGCCAACCTTTCAGACGCATTTCCAAATTAGACCCCGGTCATCTCGATTGCCGAAGCTCCTACGATCACGTAAGTTTCAGCCTGAGCCAGGAATCAAACCCATTGTAAGGTAGAGCATCGCTTGAGAGATCCAACCACTACGCCCATCACGTCACCGGGAGTTACTAACAAGCGTTCGAACATAAATCTATTAAACAACACATATTTAAAATAAATTAGAAAACGACTAAACATGTATACAGAACTTACAAGTAATTTTAATAGCTGTCTGTCAAATTATAAAATCGATTTATAATTACATCGATTTATAAGCACCTAGTACATCGATACTAACTCGATTACCGAGCGGTAAAAACAAACTCGAGTCCAGACACCGTATCAATACCAGTTTAACCTCAAGGCATTATTTATAATATTAATAACAACTAATTATACGTTTAAAAGAAATATTTTATCCATAATGATAAGATATAAATCTCGTTCGGGTTACTAGGGATGGGGGGCGGTCGATGTCGATGTTTTGTTTTGGAGATGCAATGTCGATATGACAAAAAATATTTTCATCAAATATTTAGACGTATTTTTTTTGTCTTGATAATTAGAAAATAGATAAAAAAATGAAAATGTTAATTTTTTCCTAAGTTTAGGTAAGTATTGTCAGACAAATTAATTATTTGGACTAGAATATAAATTGATCTATGACTAAAAGTATTTAAAAAGCGTATAGTAGTAGTGACACTTATTATGATGGTGTTAAAAAACAGCATTATTTACTAATTGACCTAAAATGCCGGCAACAAACTTTTTTTAATGTGATAAGTGGCAGATGAGCAGATGGATCACCTAATAATTAGCAACTGTCACCGCTCATAAACAACTGTAACTCCTTATGGAGTCACAAGTGCGCTGCCAACCTTTAGACTTGTGACTCAACTGATGTTATCCATGGGAGAGTGCCTATCAGACAATATAAATTATCTACTCTACTTATTACTTTAAAGATACTTATAATAAGGTATATTATTATATACCTACGAGGTTTGTACAGTTTTAAAGTTAAATCAAAATCATGGGAAGCCTTCTTTTTAAAGAAGATGAAAGAGACAGAGCATATACCTTCATTAAAGAATTGGCTGTAAAGCCTAGTAATCAAGCCCCATAAATTGCCCGCCAAACAAAAAAGCTGTTGAAAGGTTCTCAACATAAACATGAATATACATCTACATACCTATCTAATAAAAGCCGTCGACCATCGACACTCTCATATTCAATAAACAATACCTCACGCCCACACGATATGCGCACGCGCAAATAAAGTGAAAGAGCAGAGGCTGCTCAAAACAAATAGTTCCAAGAATCGGAACTTTCATAACTTCGCCAAATTGACACCTTGTTTGAGCCGATGCAATTCTTGACAATTTGCGATGCCTGTAAGTGGGCTATTACAAATTCGCAAAGATAAAGCTTCGCACTTTTCTATAAAATTCAACCTTATGAGTTTTGGCTTAAGAGTTTCTTCAACTGCAGCGGTAGGCTTGCGTGTGGGGATAGCGACTGGAATATCGCCGTCCAAGCACATCTCATCGACAACAATTTTGTACCTTTTTTCCCATCACGAATATCAATGGGAATTTGTTCGAGCCCAATTATCGACGCATGCCTTCATTTTGTGTTGTGTCGAGAGCTGCTTTATGAATTTAACTTTTATTTATAAGGTTTTAGTGCCTCGGTTGTGTTATTAACACTTATTTTGTGTGAACATTTGGTAGTGTTCATTTATAAATATATTCTTTATTGCACATAATTTTGATCATTGTTAAAATATTTTGAAAGAGGCTGAGTCGAGGTTTTTTTTCAATTTCGATGGAAGGATGATGAATTTAAGAGTTACTGTATATTTATAACGGCTATAATGAATGGAATCCCTTTTCGTTTTAACACATTTTTGGAAACGTTAATAAAACGAGTTATGCCCCTCTTCATCTGATTTTAATTGATCAAGGTATTAGAATGCTTTAATTTGATTTACAAACCGTTATTATAACCACCACACTTTTAACCGTAAATCAGCATTATAAGTAAGGAATGTAAGTAAAGCCCGTGTTTTGTTGTCGTAAGGGTCGCGTGTTTGATTTCCGCACCAAGACTTTGGTTGATAATATAAGTAAGAACATTTATGAATGTCAAATATTATGTAAGCTACTGCTGATTCGGAAAGTTGAATTTTATGCACCGCGGCTTAGTTATAGTTCACAGCATAAACACTACTTAACCAAATTGTGGATAATGTTATTGATTGTACAATTGATCATACTATTTAGTTGGTGTATTTTTTAAATAAGATATATTGTAACGTTGTTTATTATCCCCAATAAATAAAATAAAAAAATAAAAATAAATAAAATTACAGTGGTGGCCATCTTGATTAGACCTAAGGTCAGTAGACCAAAGCACAGTAGTGCTGTGTAATTTATGTAGATATTCGTATTGGGTCTGGTTTTTGCTTCGTTCCTGATGACATTTTGCAGCCCGGGGTACGCATAGATGTGGCCTAAACCACTATTCAGGATTTGGGGAGTCTGGTAATAACAATGAAGCGACGCACGTCTGACCTTCGTAACCCTTTAGCAGGGGAACCAACCCAACTGAATCATGAGGGTTATTCCGTTTTCATCCTATAACGTCTCATCCTACTTAATCTTTTTCCACACTCATTCTAATTGCTTTCCTTACTCATCCCAAAGCAATAATTTCAATTTTAAGTTCCTTATTCATCCCAAAATAATTCCTAGCTCATCCTATCACAAAAGACTTTCAAAAATAGGGTTATTGTGTACGATCGGAATAAAGATTTAAAATTAAGATAAGCTTAGTAAACTATTCTGGGTTACACGTTTCAGAAACTGTACGAAACGTGCAGGTTTTCTTCAGGCGCGGATCCAGACCTCAAAAATGGTTGTGTGCATCTAGGGATTTTCTGACTTTGGACATAGTGAAAGGGGGGGTCCTAGCGGCTCGTCCCCCCTAGCTACGCCCATAGTTGTGGGTACAAGAGGCTGTACCCATACTATTGTGGGGGAGGCCCCGCCAATCCCCCTCTCCCTCTCTTACACTGGAAACTGCTGATCCTTAGTTGATAGAAGAAAGTGCGACGTCTCAAGTAAATTTAAGGTTATGGGCATGCCCACAGTGCCCACAAATGGTGGATCCGCGCTTGGTTTCCTCGCTATATTTCTCTCACCGCCGAGCAAAATCCAGAGGTACATGCTCGGATTCGAACTACGACCCCTTTTAATATGGAAGGTGCGTTCTTATATATCCACTGAGATCACTCTACTGTAGTGTAGTAGGTAGTCGATCTTTCAGGAACCGTGTAGGTTCGTTTCTTAAATATTCTGGAGTGTAGTTCTCTGTAATAGGTTTAATAGTTGTAGTGTAATAAATAGTAAGTGTGACTCGTGTTGTAGTAGTGTAGTTGTCTGTAATATAATTTGATCCATGTTGTAGTGTAGTTAAACGCATGTTTTAGTGTAGTGTACCGTGGTTCGTGTTGTAGTTAGAGGCGATCATTAGCTCTGCCCGTTTAGTTCTGAGTCTGGGCTGAACTCGATCGTGTACGGTTTGCAAAAAAGGCGCTTACAAAATATTTGTATATCTATGTTCTGATTTGACGTCGTAAGGCCCTGATAGCTGTTACATTCGAAAATCAATTGTGTTTGGCTTTTTATAGAACCATCTGTTGAAAATTAGTATAATGTGACTTACGCCACTATTGAACTAAAATATCATAATGTAACGAATGATTTTACACCAACACCGAAAAAAAAATAGTTTACCTACATCTCTTTTAGCCTCATTTAAAGTGGTATCATCACTATTTATAAAGAAGTTAAATCTGCAGTAAACGATAAGGCTTATAGGGAACCCGAAAACAACGAAACACTAATGTGATTTAACTGACACCCAAACGCCATCTAGCGGCGAAGCAAAATTTGATCCCGAAATGAAGTAAGAGCGGGCCACTAGTGGTGGATAAAAAAGGTATCCTTATAGAAAAAACGGAATTCAGTGACAGTCTAGAGACAAATCCAACCAATCTGTTTTGTTCTGTGTACAGGGCGTGTCTGTGTATAACTCACGCGCTATTACTCCAAGCAGCATTAACAAATATTTAAACACAAGGCAAAAACACGAGCGCGCCCGGGACTAAATTAGTCTTCGCTTTTTTCCCCGCTTCTTTTGGAGAAAAAAGTTTTTCGGCATTTAAACAAAAACGCTCGCACTAATTTGCCAACCGTACTGTAATTATGGGTTTTTAAGACCAAATTTTGGTGGGTTTTTTAGTGTAGAGCGTTTCGGGTTTTTGTGGTTTTCTTTGTTTAATTATTGGAGGTCTAGTGTAGGGTCAGCAAATGTAGCAAACACCGCTACCGATAACCTGCAAGCGGTCGTTAAGTGAAATAAGCGGCCTTGGAGAAATTTTGAGAAAGATAATTTAATATACGTACTTACCTAAATTCTACTTTTTTATTACTATGGGAGAGCCACGCTTCGTCATGAATGGGCCGCCTCGACCGGAGCGAAAAAACCACCCTTACACTGTGGAAGTTCCACCAGCTCGTACTAAGCGTTTCGCTTCTTCTTTCTTAATACGAACTGCTATGGAATAGAACAACTTGTCGGCTTCTGTATTCCCAAAGAACTACATTTTGGGTGTCTTTAGAAATTGATAGTGAATAGGCTTTTTCTGGGAAAGCACGCTACATCTTAGACCTTATTGTCACTCCCCATTTGATGAGATCAGGTCAAGTGCAAATCCATTTAATATAAAAAAAGGTGATCCGTACGTGTGTGGGTTGCCACCTATCACATAAAAAAAACATCTAGTTAACCTCAAAAATATCAAATTCCATCGCCTTAATAAGCCTACGCTATACCAACATTAACGTATCCTCTCACAAATCACGGCCGTATTCGAAGAAGGCCCAATTATTGGTCCGATATTGGGCCAAATAATACCCTTTACCGGCCAAATTTGGGGCCCATAAAATAATGACCCGATGAAATGCCCCGGGTGACTCTTAACTTGTTTTTGTGGCTAATTTTGATTTGATTAGATGTGTTATAGTTGAGCATGGTGTACGTACACGCAGCGATATAGGTACTTCTTATTATTAAACGTAAGATATAAAGTTTTTCTTATGGGTTTGGATCCAAACTTTTGATGTACGGTGATTCTGCCAATATCAAGTGATCAGAGAGGCATGACGGATTATGAAATAAATTTATACTCTGATTCATAATCATGTAATGTAAACTGACAGATGTCATTGACAAGTTTCTATGCATTTTGACATTTTGCATGTGTCAAATTGAGTGATAATGTATGGGGATGACACATTGACTTTTGTCAGTTTACATGATTATGAATCAGAGTATATATACTTAGGTACCGGTAGATAGGATAGGATAAAAGAAACTTTTCTTTTTGATATGAGCACAAAACTAAAATCAGTTTTGGCGTAACTGATGCTGTCGTAATTCGCTTACCATCGAGAGATCTGTCTGCTCGAACCTAGGACCTTATTAGGTTCAAAAGGGACTATTTCAAATCTAAATCTAAAAATCTTAGATTCAAATCTTGTTAATATCTATGAAATCGATAGTGAAGGAAGACATCGATACGATTTCTTGGACATTCTTATGACATTTTTACAGACTAACACATACAGGGTGTATCTGTGAACATTTATATCCCTTTAACCACTTGTTCTACCAACTGTTCTGTACAACTTTTGTTCTAAGACTTTTGAAAATTTGCATAAAAATTTTCATCTTTCCATACAAAGTCGGTCACGTGACTGGTCATATTGTATGGGGAGTCGAAAATTTATTCGAAGTATTTAGAAACATTGTTGTTCAGAGTGGTTGATAGAACACGTAGTTAAAGGGATGTAAATGTTTACAGATACACCCTGTATTAGAGGGGTAGTACACGAACATGTCCAAGAATTCGTATCGATGTTTTCCCATTTCCTTCTGGTCCTAAAGTTCGTACACAACTTTACGGCCTAATACCGTATCTGTTCAGATTTGCGCTTGTTTGACTAAAGCTAAAAACGTGTACGTGTGTGCGTGCGCAGCGCAAATTGGCTCCTACTTCGCCCCCAGCGAGTGAGCTAACAGGCGTGGTTGGCGTTAGGGGTGACCGTACCACAAGTTCAAGCCATCCTACTACTATTATAAAGGCGAAAGTTTGTTTGGATGTATGGATGTTTGTTACTTTTTCACGCCATAACTACTGAACGGATTTAAATGAAATTTGGTATACAGATGATCTAGACCCTGAGAAAGGACATAGGCTACTTTTTATTGCGAAAAGGGGGAAGGGTAAGGGGTTAAAAGGGGGGTAATAAGTTACTTTTCCACGCGGACGAAGTCGCGGGCGGCCGCTAGTAAGTAAATAAATCTTCTATTTATCAA
Source organism: Cnaphalocrocis medinalis (assembly GCA_014851415.1). Taxonomy (NCBI): domain Eukaryota; kingdom Metazoa; phylum Arthropoda; class Insecta; order Lepidoptera; family Crambidae; genus Cnaphalocrocis; species Cnaphalocrocis medinalis. Next base: position 4,821,753 of record CM026298.1, on the reverse strand, counting down.
AGAGATAACTTCTATGGACAACGACAAGACTTATAGGTAAACCAAAAACACGAAACACTAGCGCAATGTAATCGACGCCCAGCGCCATCTATTGGTTCAACTTGGAACCACTGTCCCGAAGCGAAGTGAGGGCGGGCCACTAGTAAATAATAATTTGAGACAACATCATATACATTGTCCTGGTCTCAAACTAAGGTTTACCCTTGTGTTATGGAAACCAGAAACAACGAAGGAACCACAAACACCCAGACCCAACACAAATAACTGTTTCATCAACGAAACATTTGTATTGGTGCGGGAATCGAACCCGCGACCCTTATGTCTCAACCGGCGCTCAAACCATAGCGCTAAACGGGTCGTCAAAGTAAAGGTTTTGATGTATTTTTTCCATTTATTTTTTCGAACATAGCTCGGGTTTGTGATCACCAATCCGCATTAGGCAAACGTGGTGATTAAGCCTACACCTATCATAGTAACTATGACTTGATTTCTATAATGGAGGCCTTTGCCCTGCAGTGGGGTCGTATCCTTCTCACTCGGCCCTACTCCGCTTCTATGGAAACCTAAGCCTGGCCGCATACATGCGTTTTCCGAATTCTAAATTCCACATTCGGACATCCGAATGCATAAATTCAATATAAAATATAATAATACTAGTGGCCCGCCCTCACTTCGCTTTGGGACCGTAATTCAGAAATGAGCCAATAGATGGCGCTGTGCTAAATTACATCGCGCAAGCGTTTCGTGTTTTCGGTTTACCTATAAGCCTTGTCGTTGTCTATAGAAGTTATCTCTTTATAAATAGTATAGATAGAAGATGTACTAACGCACATGTACGGATTTTTTTCCGAACTTAAGAAAACGTACCTACCGTACCGTACGTACCGTATTGACCTTCCGAATCAGCAGTAGATTATAAAATTTGACATTCATAAATGTTATGTAAAGGATAGATAGATAGATAGATAGATACTCTTTATTACAACAACACATTACAGAACTTAATGCTAATAGTAATTTACAAATACAATATCGGCGGCCTTATCGCTAATAGCGATCTCTTCCAGACAACCTTTGGGTAGAGGAATAATGCAGCGAATTAACAAGGGGTAAGGCAGTGCAGATCTTTTATGTAGGTAATAAGATAATACATCATAATAAATACATAAATGCATACTAGTAATAAATTAATACGAGATACTGCTATAATTTTATACTTTAATAAATAATCAGATATAAAAATATATAAAATATATACATACACATATACTTTTAAAATGATAGGTTACATGGATTATTTCAATACGATTAACTGGAAGGACAGGTGCGTTACTAAAGACCAAGTTAAGCGAAAGGGGAACAGCGATAGGTTTCAGGAAGAGAGGAAATGGGATTTGACACGGGACTTGAAAATTGGAAGGGATTGAGATTGCCGGGTAGTGAGAGGTAGGTTGTTCCAGAGGCGGATGGATTGGACAGTGAAAGATTGGGAGTAGAATTCTGAGGAGTGGTGAGGAAACGTGAGATGGAGTTTGCGGGATGATCGCATATCACGATCCGAAGTGGATTGCAGAAATTGGAATCGCTCTTTGAGGTATGCTGGAGCCAGGGGATTAAATAAAATGTTGTACAGTAAGGAAAGAATGTGGAGATCACGACGACGACGTATTGGGAGCCAGTTAAGCTGGGGATCGAAATTCGGAAACATGATCGTACTTTCTTAGACCGAAAATAATGCGGATGCAGAAGTTTTGAAGACGCTCCAGCTTATCAAGATGATTTTCGGTAAGATCTAAGTAGCAGCAATCCGCATAATCAAGGATTGGCAAAAGTAGTGCCTGTACAAGGGCAACTTTGGTGGGTATTGGTAGGAAATTGCGTAACCTGTTAATCGAGTTGGCCGAGGCAAACACTCTCCTGCTAACCTCGCCGACTTGTGCATCCCAAGATAAAAATGTGTCCATATAAACGCCCAAGTTTTTTATCGAACGGCTGTATGTAATTTGGACTCCGTCAAGAATAACATGTGGCAGAGACCCCCAGTCGATTCTTGCAATCAACCTCGGGCCACCAACTATCATTAACTGCGTTTTATTGGGTTGACCTTGAGACCAAACGACTTACTCCACTCCGAAATGCGTTGCAAGTCCGCATTTAGGATTTGGATAACCCAGGCAGGTCATCAAGGCTACCCTGAGAATAAAGTTGGAGATCGTCTGCATAGAGATGGTAGGATGAAGTAAGAGTATGAGTGATAGTGTTAATAAAAATTGCAAACAAAAGAGGAGACAAGACGCCACCCTGCGGTACACCAGCACTTATGTCGCACCAAGCAGATACAACACCATCAGCTTGAATTCGTTGCCGGCGACCATGCAGATAACTATGAAACCAGTCAGTTGCCGTTGGAGATATGTTAAGTGAACGCAACAAGCCAAGCAGGATATCAAAGTTCACAGTGTTGAACGCATTACTAAAATCGAGCAACGCTAGCGCCGTAAGGCGTTTACTGTCCATACCATGGCGTATATCATCTGTGATCTTGACTAGAGCTGTAACCGTACTATGACGACTTAAATTGTAAAGGACTTAAATTGAATAAAGAGATTTTGATTTGATTTGATTTGTACATGTATGTGCCTTAGTACTATGTATGTATGTGGGTATGTGTTTGGTTATCCAATGTTACCTGTCTGTAGTCATATGTATTGCAAATAAATAAATACTAAAGGTTGGCAATTGTGAATTATTGTGGCTCCGAAATTGGTTGAATTTGTTAGCAAGAGGCAACCATATCGGACGGCCATGAATATAACAATTTAACAGCAACGCTTGTCGGCAATAAATTAAATAAGTTAACAGCCCAACAAATATACTCTGAACTGGATGCTCGGCCTACGGACCTCCGGACAGAGTGACCTTTTTTATGATATAGGTGGCAGACCAGCCAACGGATCACCTGATGGTAAGCGATCACCTCCTCGCCACCTGCAACATCAGTGGTGTCACAAGTGCGCTGCTTACCTTTTAACCCCTTTCCTCTGGATTGGGCCTCCGGTACCCTCACTCACGCAGCTTCACGCCGGTTTTCTGTGAGGACGTGATATTTACTCCGGTCGAGCCGACCAATTCATGTCAAAGCGTGGCTCTCCCACTGTTAAAACTTCTGGTAGGGTCAGAAGTGAGTTTAGGGTGTTACCAGGCCCCTATTTCATCATGCTGACAATTGACAGTGACATTTGTCTACTCGCAAGGTAAAATAATGTATTTTGAAACTACGCGTAAGTATATGTATGCATCACGAAATATTACAATTGTCACGCTAATCCGACATAAGTAGTTTTAATCGCATGTCAAAATTCACCTAATAAATATGTCGATTAGAAATAATAATTCTTGTTTCAAAACATAATTGTAAGAAAATGCTCTTCATTATTTGTGCTGGACTCGAACCCACGAAAATAGTCTCACTCGATACCCACACCACGCCATTGCTTCAGATCCAAGGATAGGCATCATCAGCGACCCACACTCGTCCATTGCTGGACATAGGTCTCCCTAATGCACGTCACTGGTCCCGATTTTCGGCCACTCTCATCCAGCCCACACCAGCCAGCCTCCGAATGTCATCATCCCATCTTGTCGCAGGGCGTCCAACACTACGCTTACCGAGTCGCGGTCTCCACTCAAGGACTTTACGGCTCCAACGGCTGTCAGTTCTGTCAAGGATAGGCGATGGCTTTGTATTCAATCTAGAACGCTAAAAAAAGTATCAGCCTATATACTGTCCCACTGCAGGGCAAAGGCCTCCATTATATGGGATTAGGCTTAATCACCACGCTTGCCTAATGCGGATTGGTGATCACAAACCCGAGCTATGTTCGAAAAATTCGAAACATACTTCTGCTCGAATGGCGACATCTCGTATCGGAGGCCAAGACTCATTTTGGATCGTTGAGCCATCGGAGTAAGTAAGTATACTTCTGCTCGACCCGGGACCCGAGATCACGGCCCGGTACTTAGACCCCTAGACCAACGAGGCGTCAGAATCGCTTCGAAATAACGCTAAGATGAGATGAAAATTTTTGACCTCATTGGCGTCATAAGTCTTCAAAAATAACTCACCCACTTGTCACTCCTACTAACGACTACCGAGCTTTGTATAGTGCGATAACTCAAATATTTAACTGCGACGGACAAACAGACAGACAGGAAGTCCCGAGGGCCCTTGAGGCTCCTTCGGGGGCAATATCCACAAATTATGTTTGAGGCGATCAGTGATGCTATGCGACTTTGTCACTTGAGTCATTTTTAAATCACTATCGTTTTCACTCGAGTTAAGTTTAATAAAGATCAGTAACTTTAAAGGGTTGCAGCTGCAGTCACACTTATGACTCTACATCGGTTGCAGTGTCGTATATCGCACGTTACGGTCGCCCAAGGCTCAGCCTGAAATCACGCCGCAGCGGCCCCTACTGCTGTAACAATTGCTGAGGTTGTGCCTTGCTGGCCACAAAACGTTACTTCTATTTGTAATACCATTGTATGTACCTTGTATTGTTGTGTATGTTAATGTAATGTTATACTGTAATTTGTTTCTTTTGTTTTTTGCTTTTGTGGCCATTAAACGTTATCTATCTATATATGGGCGGTAGCAATAAAAGTAACTCGAGTCATTGTTGTGAAATAGGTACATGTCACATCCCTCGAAGGAAACTGTCTGTTTTCTTTACTTTCTGAGTTATGCCGCTTTTGGTGAGCGGTAAATTAGGTCGGCGAAGTCCAAAGATAGGGTTTAATGAGTTGTTTTTGAGTAAAAAAATAAATAACGTTTGTGAATGTCCGTTTGGGTGAGTAATTTCGTTTGTTTCCTGATGAGGTTCGAGTTGCTCCCGGCGTTTTGACTCTCGCTTGGTTGGTCAGGGCTCTATAAATATTACTTGCTGCTACATTTTGTAAAACCTTTAACAGAGAATTTTTTTTTCTTCTCGCAAGAAAGTATTCTACCCATCAAAATATAAATGTAAAATCATAGCCAAGGTAAAAGAGTTCGCCGTCATAAGAAATAATAGTCAAAGTCAAAATATTCTTTATTTGCATAGGCTTGTACACAGCACTTACAAATCGTCATACATAAAGAAAATATTTAAAACTATTTAAAAATAATGTATATAATTTAAATGAAATTAATAATTATCTTTATACATAAGATATACTAAAAAATAAAATAGACATAATGCGATTCTACCACCGGTATCGGAAAGTTTGGACGAGAAGATCCGGCAAGAAACTTGCCAGTTACTCTTTTTAATGTTTATTGTAATGTTTATTGCCAAAATGTTTATTACAATGTTTCCCTCATACCACCTCCTACAGTCCAAAAAAATAAAACAATATCTAAGTAGGTGCCAAGTTCAATGGTGAGTCCTACTTGGCCAATTCTCATTCATGAATTATGTTAATGCGGTTGGTTGCCATTTTTAGTTATTTATAAAAATGACGATTTCTGAACATTAATATCTAAATGTGCGTGGAGGCTCCTCCCTCCCTGTAAGGTTCCTAACACAGCGGTTTAGAAGCAGTGAACGTCTATTGTCTGAAATGATGATGATTATAATATAACTATACTCTGATTCATAATAATGTAAAGTAAACTAAACTGACAGATGAAAATGACAAGTTTTTTTATGTAATAGGTAGCAGGCGAGCAGGCGGATCGCCTGATGGTAAGCAATTGCCGCCGCCCATGGATACTTGCAACACCAGTGGAGTTACAAGTGCGCTGCCAACCTTTTATCCCATTTTCTTTCTATGCAAATTTCTATGTTTCTATGCAATTTGACATTTTGCATGTGTCAATTTGAGTGATAATGTATGGGGATGACACATTAACATCTGTCAGTTTACTTTGACATGATTATGATCAATGTATCACGATACACATGCCCTTACTTCGTTTCGGGACTTAGTTTTGCTAATAATTCCATATTTTTAAATAGATGGCGCTGGGTGTTTGGAATTGGAATGGCACCGCGCCAGTCTTTCGTCTTTTCGGATTAT
>CM026298.1:4574357-4815593 GCA_014851415.1 Cnaphalocrocis medinalis | reverse complement strand
CTTGGTCCCCACTGTGAGAGCGTCCGGGACTTCCCCGCGCCCGTACTCTCCGCCGATGCGGGCTCGAGTTACCTGACATAGCGTTATCGCGACACACAGCACGGTCACCACGAGAACAAAAAACTAACTACGCAATAGTTCATCTACTTACAAATGTTTTTGTTGCTACGCACTAAACTTAGTCTAAAAACACGCTACTAAACTTATTTTTTATCACATTTAACGTAAGAAGTCACTAAATAACACACCGTTCACTAATGTCCAAACACACAAAAATTAGATAACCGAAACGTACTAAGGCCGTGGGCAAGATTTCTCTTATTATCCACTTCTGATGTTAGAAAGAAGTATCAGAAGTGAAAAAAATAAAAGAAAACCACCAAGTTTACAATTAATTTATTCCTAAAATAGACCACCGATTCGTCCTAATAATCCTACCGCAGAACCGTCGCGCCCGAGTCCCAAAATTGGTCTGCCCTCCGCCGACCAACTCCCGCGCCCCGTTGTCAGGCCGCCTCGGCTACTCCTGACTCAGCATAGATGCGGAGCTCTCTGCTAACAATATATTACTTGGACACCAAAATAGTATATATATATATATATATATATATATATATATATATATATATATATATATTACTTGGACACCAAAATAGTACAAATAAAAAAAAATAAAAAACTAAAACCCAACTACGACTATTGTAAGATTATTGTAAATTGACAACGTAGGCTTGTTTTATACTTTTTCAGCGTAGTTTTTTGTCGTAATTGGGTTTTAGTTTTTTACTTTTTTTTAACATGATGGCCAGTGTATGTTAGGATATCGATAATTTAATATGCACTTGTACTAACTCCCGGGAGTTAATGCAACTGTAAACTATACTTAAGTTCTCAAAATTGTACTAACTAGTGTCTGTAGTTAGTGCAAGTGTGCACAAAACCATCGATATAGAATAATTAAGCCTTTTATTTGAAAAAGGAATTAAAATAAGACTGAACTATTTGCTTATTGAATGCCAATGCCTGATTTTTGCGGCATTATCGCTGTTAAATCAATATAAATACTACCTACTTAGGTATTATTTTCGTTTAGAATAGTGTAACAAACCATTTTTTCTTTAAAGCTATGGTTTAAGTAGCTTATAGGCTGTCAAAACCTATTGCCATTTTGAAGATTATGACGAAACTGTTAAAAAAAATTTTTTTAATTCGACTTTTCAAATAACGCATCAGATTAGCAACTCACATCAAATCAAACCAGGAAGAGCCACATACCTTGTCAAAAACATTTCCACCTCACACTTATCACAAACCAACAAATCAATACGAACTCCTTCATAAAACAGTGCGGCCGAGCAATCTTGATCGTTGCAACGATGATTGCGCCGCGCATCATCAACATGCCACGGCCGCGCGTTCTTAGAAACGCTGGGACCCCGGGCTTGGCCCCCGCTGCGACGGTAATTCACTGGGCTCACACCTCCCTCAATCTGGATTGTGCGTGTAGTGCGATCGAATAGTGTTGATACTTTTAAATCTGAAACTGAGAAGCATATCACTGTAACTTGAGCGAGTTGCGCTACTATCATTGAAAAGAGTCTACTTAATGAGTTAATGAGGCATAGGACGTTATAAAATTATCCTCTCGGCTTTTAATTGCTGGTTGAATGTAGCTTTTGCTTTGGAGCCCGGGTATGTTTGGATGGGATGTGCCTGGTCCATTAAAAGTCCAATGTTACATGCTTGGATTTAAACTTTGACGTTTACAACGACCTGCCATCTCTAGCACTTCCATTGATTTTAGTTCAATATCAATTGACTTAACCCTTGCAAGGTTGCCTGTCTCTATAATTTAGGTTGGTCTGATTGTCAATTATTAGAATTTAACTGACAGATGCAAATGTCAAGTTAACATACCTACGTCAAAAGTTTACAATACTTGACATTGGCAATAAACTATGAATTAACCGTGTAGTAATTGAATTGTGTATTTCAGAAACCCCACTACTTTAGTAGACTGTCTACTGGAGTAGTGGGGTTTTTGAAATACACGATTCAATCAATGTATACCAAAGTTGGATTTCATCTTTTCCAGAGCCCCAAGTATCAAGGCGCCTCGATCCCCAACGGGCTGGTAATATATTGATGATGCTGTAACACTCTATTGTGATCCTTTGTTGGATTATGATAACTGAGATAACTTATTCCCGAGTTAATATAAACGTTGGATCGCGTCGACTTACTGTGGAGAGGAATTGTTTAATCTGCTAGTTTTATCGGTTTGTTAAAATCAACTAAAAAGTATTTAGTTGGTCCGTGTAACCGTGGGAGAGCTACGCTTCGCCATCATGAATGGGCTGGCTCTACTAGTGAGTATGTGATGTAGTGAGATATGTAGTGACATCTCACTACATATCTCACTACATCACATACATTGACCTGACTCTGAGATAGGTAGCTCAAGCACCTGTGTTACAGATATCAGAACCAACAGTGGAATTACAAATATATACGTATAATACATTTTTATTTTCTAAATACATACTTATAATACATAGATAACACCCAGACCAATACAAACAAACATGTTCATGCACACAATTTTTTTATTTTTTTGAAGTTACGTTTGCGCTGCTTTTTGCCGAAGAAGTGGCCAATAGCTCTGCCACAGGCTGTATAAAAAAATATGAAATCAAAAACACGTGAAGTACGAGACACCTGTAGAGACGCAATTGCGCTGCCAACCTTTGACCCCATTTCCGCCAACCAATTGGGCCTCCTGTATCCTCTCTCATTCAACACAACGCAGGCGCCAATTTCGTAAATTTTGAAGGATTGTGTGAAACTCATAGTTGTTTTATCATTAGATACTATTTAATTTCAATTAAGATATTATTAAATAATAATATAAGGTACAATAAAATATGAGGCACCTTTAACTGTCTTAAAGTGGGTGATGAAACGCAGAGTGTATCATTAGGTCGCCAAATACGTTTTATTAATTAAGTAGTAGGTAGTCAATGAGTACAACCTCAAAATGTTTTAAGCTAGAGAATGGCTACTTCTGGGTAAGCCCATTCCATCGTATGCTTCTTCTCAACTCTAGAGTTCAGTTTGAAGCCAAGGGCAAGTTCATCTATCTTCTATACTATCTATAAAGAGATAACTTCTATAGACAACGACAAGGCTTATAGGTAAACCGAAAACACGAAACGCTTGCGCAATGTAATTGGACACAGCGCCATCTATTGGTTCATTTCTGAATTACGGTCCCAAAGCGAAGTGAGGGCGGGCGATTTTCAATAAAAATGGTACTTTGAATCGATCACTATGTTTAGGATTCTACTAAAGACGCTTATTACTCTAGAATCCCTTACTTTTCTCTGGATTCAAAAAGCTTCGAGTTTTCAACAGAAGCGTTATCCATACTAACTTGACAGACAGACGGACAAAAAAGCAGGTGTGTAGGAGCGTGTCGCGCCCAGTTTGTTTTACATGATAATTGGCCCGACTTATGGCCCTTGGACCTGGGCCCAAGACCCTGAGGAACAAAACGAAGTCGAAGAAAAAAAACAGTTTATTATAGTGCCAAATGAGTACACATCATTTGATAGTAAGCGATTGCGGTTACCTTAAACACCTACAAGGACCGCATCAGAAATGATGTAATCCGACAGAGAACCAGAGTCACCGACATAGCCCACCGAATTATCACTGTGGGCTGGTCACATTAGCCGCAGAACTGACAACCGTTAGAGCCGTAAAGTCCTTGAGTGGAGACCGCGACTCGGTAAGCGTAGTGTTGGACGCGACAAGATGTGATGTTGACATTCGAAGGCTGGCTGGTGTGAGTTGGATGAGAGTGGCCGAAAATCGGAAGCGGTGGCGTGCATTAGTGGAGACCTATGTCCAGCAATGGACGAGTGTAGGTTGCTGATGATGATGAAACACCTACAATACCAAAGAAGACACAAATATGGCGACACCCACCATCGCCCGAAGAAAGAAATTCGCCACTACAGTGTCAACCAACAGCAGATGGCGCTAATTTGACTGTTCCATACAAGATTGAAATTCTCATAAGATTCTACATCGCGAAAGCAAAGTTTGCATGTCTACTTGGGATACAAACCAAGACGGTACTGTAACGATGGTAAACTCCTTTGATACTGGCCGCCGTTTATAGCTGATTTTATGAAAAGAATCTGTCATGCATTGAAAAATAAACAGACCAAAGATTTTACACTATAACAAGATGGCGCACTCATTACTTGCATTCGAGCCTCGCGAGATATCTCTATTTTGGTTGGCGTCCTACTCTAATAAGGTGACCACACGATTTAAATTTTCGATTACAATTATTGTTAGTCAAACTTAGTCCACCCACGTGGGAGTCGGACATCGCGTTCTCTATTATAGGAAACTCGTGAAGCCCACTCAAACTGGAAGGGCTAGCACGAACGTTTCAAAGTATCGTTTGAGTATTTATGAATAATTTTGTATGAAAAAAACACAAGTTCCAAATTAAAATTCCTTATTATGTAGGTATACGTACGATACAAAGATACTACCGACTTTTCGAAAAGTTTGTGCTAGCCCTATTAGATTTTCTATTTACCTACCTATAATAATACACTTTGTGGCACATTTAACCGGCCATAGCGTATTATTCATACAAACGTACATACTTTACGATTTGATAAATTAAAAATTAAATAAATTTATTGCTACACTTTTTACGTAACATGACCTTTTTATGGTCGTCCATTATCATGCAATTTATTCGACCATGAAAACTTTCCGATTAGTCCAAAAAAAATAAAAAAGTAAATCCGTCTTTAGATGACAAGCGAAATGGACACCCTACTCAATGCAAAAATAAAACTTTGACTAAATACTTACTTAAGAAAAGATACACCGCAACCTTTATAAGATTCACTTTTGCATCCTATCACACAACAAGTAGGAACCATTATAAATAAATCATCACAATTTATACACATTATTTTTGTAGTCACAATAATACAAACTTTCAAATTATTTTTGCCGCCGCCATAATGGTGATGTCCAGACGCCAAGTGTTGCATATTGATTATAATTAAAACTACCATATCACCGACTTTTACATAAAAACAGTCGTTTATCATGGTTTAAAATAAAAAAAAATAAAAAAAGACATTATTAATTCCAACTTATTATTCCTTTGAATTATAAAATATTTTGAAAGTTCCCCAGAAGAAGAAATATAAACTTTGCTTAAGTTATACCACAAAGGTTTTTTTTTATGATGGCAACCCATTAGACAAGGACATCATCCTATATAGCGACATCTCGCTCGGCTCGATTATCCGTACAGCTATTTGGCATTTCAAAGTAATCTTTATTCCCACTACATAGAATCGAAATTAACATTGCATTCATTTTCATAGTGCACCATCTTGTTTTATATTCCAATATCTTTGAAACAGACACGCTTTCGGGAGCGCATTCCGAAGTGGTTGTACCACGTGGATTTAGAGTAAGGAGGGTCCAGACCTCACGTTATTCTAGGGCTCGGGAGGAAGTGTCCTCCCAGATTGTGGTAGTTAGAACATAAAGTAACCTATTATTTTCAGAAAAGCAATAAAAGATATTTCAAAACAATCCCGCCTCCACCTCAACAGTACACTGGACCATGGTCGACCAACCGACACCGACCCAAAACCACCCGGCTCGGTGGAAGATCTTCCCTTTTCATGGGGAACATTCCACGCTCCATACAAGTGTGCTGTCCATATTTCCCCTCCAAAATTCCATTTCCCCTAAGTTGGACGCCCCATATGTTAAGTTATTTTTCTTAATGTCTATAGCGGTCAGTTTAAATGATGCCATCGTCGCAGGACAAGTGTATGATCAGACACAAGTACGCAGTCTATTCCCTCACGCTCATAATTCGATGAGAGTTTAGCATGCTTTTCGAGGCACGGGGTACAACACCGTTGAATCTCGGACAAAAAGTTGAAATAAAAAGACTTACCATCAGGCTAAGGTGAACCAACATACCTGTGCCACTATAAAAAAAAATATGCTTATCATTAGCACTGCTTTATGACTTAAGATCGGTGTTTGTACTGATCTCTGTTATTTACTTATTTAATCTATAGGTACGACATATTTGCCCCTTTACTTAAATAACGTAACAAGTCCAAACAACGTTTGTTTAGACTTGTGACGTTATCGAAGTAAAGTGGTGTATGCTACTTTTCTTAGAAATAATAAAGAAACTTATTCTATCATGAGTCTATTCAGATAGATCGTGTTTTATGTCCACAAGGAATTGTATTTATCACTTCTAAACGATTACCTTTCGTTCAACATTGCACTAATCCTATAAAACTATTAAGCACCCTTATTACTTGAAGCAAAGAGTTCAGTTTAGATAGTCAAAGTCGTAAATGGATGTGGTATAAGATAGGTAGTGATGCATAACAATCAAAACCAGCTATCTTCTTTTTTAGGAAATTTAAATTTGATCATTATGTTAGAAGATTTAGAGTTGAATTTCGAGTAAGTCGTTTTTTGGAGATAGGTGGTTTTGATTTTTAAGCGTTAAGTGTGGGTTGGAAAATAGTTGGCCATTGTTCACAACTTAGTATGCGGTTAATGATGTAGGAAGAACAGTTCGAATATGGCACTTGGTGTCAAAATCGATAGATCAAGTTTGGTGAGATGTGGTCCGGGAGATAGAGCAGTTAAAATAATAATGGACAGTTTATTTAACAGCTTGAAGTCAGTGAGGCAAATAATCAACAGTTTTTTACGTGATAAGTGGCAGATGAGCAGACGTTTCACCTGATGGTAAGCGATTGCCGCCACCCATAGACACCTGCAACACCAGTTATTGTTTATCAATGGTTTTTAGAATATGACTTAGTTTCAGCTTTCTGGAAGACATCGCTAGGAGCAATGGGACTTTTGCAAAGTTTCATTCAAATCCATTCGGTAGTTTTTGCGTGAAGAGAAGCAAACATCCATCCATCCATACTTACAAACAAACCTTCACGATTATCCTACTACTACACACACCGGCACAATTAGGGGAACGCAAAAAAAAGGTCGATTTTTTCTAATATTTGCTAGTATTTTGATAAGTGGTTTTTGTTTAACTGATATTACCTTCGAAACAGATTGTTTTAAGTGCACCCTTCTTTTTATTTTAAGTGTTTTGACAAGAATAATGGTTGTTTAAGAATTTGCTGATTAAACGTTGTTTCTTTATTCTGATAAGAACTTTAGTGGATGCTGTGTATGGGAACTGTGGGTCATTTTACTGTTTACTTGATAGTACACATTGTTCTGAATCAAAATGATTGATTTACCAGTAACTTCTGTGGCTAGGGCTGTAACAATGATCGAGGAAGGACATACCTATCGCTTAGTCAGTCGCGCATTGGGTGTATCGACATTGGTGATTCATGGCATCGTCCGACGTTATAGGGAGACTGGATCGTACGTGCGCAGACGAGGACAGGGCAAAAATCGGGCACCTAGCGCCTTAGATGACCGTTTCATGGTCATGCAAACATTACGAAATCGTCGTCAAACAGCAATTCAGACCCGAAATCATTTAGAAAATGTCCGTAATGTCAACGTAAGTGAAAGGACAGTAAGAAGACGTTTGAATGAAGTTGGCTTGATGTCTTACATACCAGCAAAGGCCCCAAAACTCGAGGTAGCACATCGTGTAGCAAGATTAGCGTTCGCCCAGGATCATCGAAACTGGACAAATGAGTGGATCCATGATTTGTTTAGTGACGAGAGCCGTTTCTGCGTAAATTTCATCGATGGGAGGGAAACAATGTAGAGACATCGAGGGGAACGTTATGACCAAGCGAATTTCACTGGAACTGTAGGATATGGTGGAGGGTCAGTTATGGTATGGGGTGGCATATGTTTGGGAGCTCGCACGGAGCTAGTGATCATCGATAATGGATTGCTCACTGCACAAAGGTATGTAACTGAGACCTAAGAACCCCATATCATGCCTTTTTCCCCATTCGTAGGCGAAAATTTTATTTTCATGCACGATAACGCACGCCCCCATACTGCGCGCATAGTGAGTAGCTACCTTAATGAGGTAGGTATCACGCAAATGAACTGGCCAGCGCAATCACATGATACGAATCCGATAGAACATCTCTGGGACTACCTGGGAAGAAGGGTTCGACAAAGAAATCCAGCCCCTAATGACATCAAAGAGCTTAAATTAGCGTTGCTGGAAGAGTGGGACAACTTACCCCAAGAACTCATCGACAACGTAATCCAAAGCATGGGAAATCGCATACAAACTCTGATTAGAGCTCGTGGTGGCAATACGCGGTATTAATTTCTTTTTGTTTATTGTTTTTTTTGTAAAATTTCACACATTTTAATTTTAGGGGAAAAAAGTACATTTTCAATTTTTGTGATTTTGGTTCCATTCTTCAAAAAGAAATATTGTATAAGTTACTTTAGAATTTATTTTAGTTCGTTTGAGTGCAATTAATTATTATTTTATTAAAAAATATATATACAATCTCAATTTCTTCAAAAAATCAACCTTTTTTTTGCGTTCCCCTAATTGTGCCGGTGTGTGTATTATAAAGGCGAAAGTTTGTAAGGATGTATGGATGTATGGATGTTTGTTACTCTTTCACGTAAAAACTACTGAATGGATTTGAATGAATCTTTACCACAATATAGCTTATACATCAGAATAACACCTAAGCTACAATTTATAAAAATATATTGTGTGGATTGTCCAAAATATGACGGTAAGTGTCAATAATTGACTCCACGCGTACGAAGTCGCGGGCGGCCGCTAGTAAGTAATATTATTCCTTGTCGGTCCACCTAGTGGGAAGCCTGCCACGGCTGCGGCCTCTTGCACGCGGCCTCCACTCAAGGATTATTCCACCCCAAACGGCCGTCTGTTCTCCTCGTAATGTGTAGTGAAGGTCGCGAGAGTCCGTTGGATGGGGGTGACCGATCTGTGTGGACTTGTGGAGAACGTTAGGGGAGGCCTATGTCGAGCAGTGTACCTCTATTGGTTGAAATGATGATGATGGTGAAATTCCTTGAATCTCTACTATAATACTTTTCTCACCTCAATGTCCGTATTGTCACCTGATACTTTCGATATGGCCATTTGCCTTGTTTTAACGCGTTTTAGCGCTAAATAATAAACTAAGTTTCGCGGAAACGATGACTAACCCACCGTAATAACAATGTTTTTATTTGCCCACTAAAAGGACATAAAAGTTAATGTTTAATAATACCTTCGTATCCTAATAAATTACCGTGATTTGTCTGTTGTTGTTTTATTGAAATATAACTTTCGATGTGGGTACTTTGTAAGAGATTTTATTTCGTTTCATACCTATTAATATATTATTAACTCCTATAGTCCGAGGCAAGAAAGTGTAGTTATGACCTTGAGTGCGCAAAAACCAATTTTGATAGAAAGTCTTCTTTTTTAAAGTGCGCGAAATAGCGGTCATCGCTATACTTTCGTGCCTCCAGCTATAACTAACTACGTACAATTTTGTCATATGCCTCAGACCTCATACCTACTTCAATTAATTACAACAGTAAATAATTGTATGAAAAGGTTTTTTATTTATTAAAAAAACTTTTTATAAACGTATTTACTTTATGTATAAACGTATATGTTCATGTACATAATTTTTTTTCAGAAGTTGTTAACAGCTCTTACATTACATAACGTAATTTAAATATCAAAAAATTATCTACAGAAATTCTTATACAAGATAGGAACACTTTTATAAAATTAAATGAACAATAAAGCATGATTAATTTAGTAGATATTTGTTAACTTAAGTATCAACTCCCTTGACATTGGCAGAAAACTCCCCTAACAAATTAATGTTCGAAACGAAAACCACAAGATTACATCCAACATAAACTGACACCTACCAACTCAATCCGCTGTAACCCGAGCTGCGCGGCCAATAAAATAAATAACAGCATTAAAACTATACATTAGGCGCGTCCCGATCGTTAAAAATATCCATTTGTTTAAGTAATTCCCACAATATATCGTTTTGGGGACGCGAGATAACTCAATCTAGCGATGGGACACGGGTTTTGGAGATAGGGCTGGGAAAAGTTGTAGTTGGACTTAGCAAATGCTGAGGTTGCGGCCTAATGACCGCAGATGGCTGTCATTCCATCCTCATCATCTTGATGGTTGGCGATCTAGCACTGTGCGTTTCTCGAGAAATTCCTTCCACGGACCTCAATTTTGTGGAATAGTTTAGCTGCGGCAGTATTTCCTAACGGCTAAGACTTAAGACCTTCAAGAGACGAGCGTAATCCTTTTAAAAGGGCCGGCAACGCATTAGCGACCTCTCTGATCTCGCAGTTGTTCATGGGCAGCGGTGATTACTTACCAGCAGGTGACCCGATTGCTCGTTTGCCGACTCTAGTATGTAAAAAAAAGAGACTATCGATGTCAGGACAGGTCCCACTGTGCACTGTTATTAAGATAAGTTTTTTCACTATACTTGTATCAATAGAAAACAAATAGGACAATTTTTCCGTCTTACGACGTTTATATTAATGTGGAATTGAAGTGAGAAAGTTATCACAACTATGATGGGATTAGGCTTAATCACCACGCTTGCCTAATGCGGATTGGTGATCACAAACCTGAGGTATGTTTGATAACGATATTAAAAAAATAAAAGACATAACGGTAACCTAATAACACGTGGTTCCCCGTTCCCTATTCCTAGATTAAGGCCTATACGAAGTTGATTGTAAGTACATACCTCTATTTTTCCAATCAGGCTAACACCAGTCCCTTATTCCCCATTTCCTTTTAATTAAGAGGAACATTACCAGTCAATCAAGTTTCTGTGTTCTGCCGCTAATTAAAAACTGAAAGTAATTATGAAACTGAATTGACGGTACTTCGCTATAATGGATCATGCAGTCTTACCTACTGGCAATAAACCTACCTACCTATTTTCTCACGTATGTTAGATCATCATTTCTGACACGATCACGCCAGGAGATCTAAGGTCGCGGACATAGCCCAAAGAATTGCGTGGCTAAATTAGCTATGGGCAGGGCACATAGTGGGGAGAACAGACGGCAGTTGGGGTGGAAAGGTCCTTGAGTGGTGGCCGCAGCCGTGGCAGGCCTCCCACCAGGTGGACCGACGATCTGGTGAAGGTCGCGGGAGTCCCTTGGATGCAGGTGGCACAGTAGTACAAAAGTAGCCTATGTTCTTTCTCAGGGTCTAGACCATCTGTATACTCAATTTTATTCCAATCCATTCAGTAGGTAGTTTTGTCGTGAAAGAGTAACAGACGAACAGACAGACATAGTTACTTTCGCATTTATAATATTAAGTTAGGATTATTTTTATTAAAGACGTTTTTGTCTTATAGGCAGCCCTACAGAATCCAAAGATCGAGTAAGTGTCGAAGAGATGTAGCGATCTTGTAAGTCCCATACAAAACTCTATACAACAATTTATAATTAAACGACTATCAGAGACCAATAAATTCGGATAAGTGTTTACAAAAATGTCTAAGTGTGACTCAA
Organism: Cnaphalocrocis medinalis; assembly: GCA_014851415.1. Lineage (NCBI taxonomy): Eukaryota > Metazoa > Arthropoda > Insecta > Lepidoptera > Crambidae > Cnaphalocrocis > Cnaphalocrocis medinalis. Next base: position 4,804,001 of record CM026298.1, on the reverse strand, counting down.
TGAGCATTCACGAGGCTGTTTATCTTGTTTTAGATAGAGTCATAGTCATTGGTCCGTGAGAGCCACGCTTCGGCATGAATGAGTCGCTTTTTTATGAGATAGGTGGTAGACGAGCAGACGGATCACCTGAAGTGATTGCCGCTGCCTATAGACGCCTGCAACACCAGTAGGTAGTTATAATGTTAATTATTGCTAAAAGCGGCCGTTTTTAGCAATAATGAAAATTATTCTTCCTTGTCAAGTGTAAAAAATATTGTATTGCATCTCGAAAAATCCAATTTACTTGCATCTAAATTGTAGAAAATATCATATTGTCGCTACAATCAGTGTAAATAAAAAGATTTAGTTTTAAGACCACAATGTAACATGTGCAATCTTCTATACTACCTATTTATAAAGAGATAACTTCTATAGACAACGACAAGGCTTATAGGTAAACCGAATACACGAAACGCTTGCGCGATGTAATTTAGCACAGCGCCATCTATTGGTTCATTTCTGAATTACGGTCCCGAAGCGAAGTGAGGGCGGGCCACTAGTTAAATAAATAAAAAAATAGATTGGCGGCGCTGGTTTCGTCATTGTAGCCCCTTAACATGCTCTTACTAAGTACACGAAACTCTAGACAGATAAAGCTTTAAAAATTAATTACCAAAAACATTACCCGTCCACAAACTATCTTGTTATGTAAGTCAAAGCACAATTTCATGTGATGCCCCTTATGGGTCTTTGAATAAGAGCTAAAGACGGTTAAAAATGTTCCTCTTTGGTACAGTGTTCCAAATATCCCAATCTTTGGGATAGGAAACTATGTTAGTTCAATTGCATGTGATGATCCTAATGGATATCTCAATAAGGTCTAAAGACGGTTATAAATGTTCCTCTTCTTTGGTACAGTCAGCCACATTAGCCTACATCACTAACTGTCAAATTTCCTCAATTGATATTCAACCTAATGTGTATGACAGTAAAATGAGAATCGATTAAAGAAATTTGACAGTTCTGTATACTTTGGTGTGTGGCTGTACGTACAGTGATCCAAGTATCCCAATCTTTGGGATAGGAAACTTGCTCAATTGCATGTGATGGCCCTTATGGATATGTCAATAAGAGCTAAAGGCGGTTAAAAATGGTAGTTTTCTTTGGAAACCTGTACCAAATATCTCAATCTGTGTGATAGAATCCAGCGATGGTATCGATGGGAAACTTTACGCGTTTCGTCCGCCATTTGTCAGTAACCGGACACCTGGGTGTTTGTTTGTATGTAGTTAGCGGCGGGCATGGACAAGATCTGTTTTTTTTGGGTCTATGGTCGATGTTTTGTAAAATGTGTTAGCCATAGACGAGGATTTATTAAACTTTGAAGTGTTGTAACGGACCTAGGGTCACAACTAAGGTTGCCGTCTCTAAAATTTGGGAAACAGGACAAACCTAAAAATCCATGTATTCAAAAGATACTATAAAACGGCGCATTTAGCTTTTTATCTAGCTACAGATCCTGAGTCAAGACTGCTCATAACCTAATCGCAGGTTTTAAGACTATTAAATCCAAGTACCTAAATTATGTTGTTCACGTGACAACCCAGTCGGCACACAAAGCAGAGTATCGATTTCTGGTTTCCATATCACTTTGCGGAACAGTAAAGTTCTCTAAAATTCAGTTAGTAAGATTCTGGTAAATTATGAGATCAAAATCATTCTGTAGGTAACAAAGTATACAAAATTTGGCAGGTTGTGGTAACCTGTGTGGGCTGACTTTCACACATAAATTGTTGTATTCGAATTTAAAAAACCCTAAATTGCATACGGAACGATTTACTACCCTCCACAGAATTCTTGTCTCATAATAAGTAGTGTGTTTACTTTCTAAAAGTCATTACAATGTACGACAGACAGAGCCAAAGGCGAAGGCCATGCGTTGGAGGGACCCGGGCTAATACAATTCTCACACCACACATCAAAACAATAACTTAACACCGTTTTGACTCGCACTCTATCTGAGAAGGGAGCGTCAGCAGAAAAAGCATAAACCTCACATTTTGTTTTTTTTTTGTGATTTGTGGTAGACGAGTAGATGGATCCGCTTCGGCATGAATGGGCCAAGTATAAAAGGAATGGATACAAGGCCGTCAACTTTCATAACTCAAGCTGGCACTAAGAATCTCATAACAGAAAAACTCAGGTACAAATTTGTGCCCGACCTAGGGATTGAACCTGGAACCCTAAGCGAATGGGTGGGGTCCGACTTTAAAGCCACGTAAAGTATGATTCACAAGACCTGCTCTGGGGCAGTTAGTTCAATATTTACCTAAGTACCATGTATCAGCCATATACTGTCCCACTGCAGGGCAAAGGCCTCCATCATAGAAATCAAGTCATCGCTACTATGATGGGATTAAGCTTAATCACCACGCTTGCCTAATGCGGATTGGTGATCACAAATCCGAGCTATGTTCGAAACATACTTTAGCTAATCATTACGAGTATATTTATTTACCTAAACTCTGATTTTTTATCATGTTGATTAAACTGACAGATGTCAATGTATCATCCCTATAGATTATCACTCAATTTGACAGATGCAAATTGTCAAAGTGTATAGAAACTTGACAGTTGCATCTGTCAGATTACTCCACATGATTATAAATCAGAGCCTATCCTACTACTATTATAAAGGCGAAAGTTTGTTTGGATGTATGGATGTTTGTTACTCTTTCACGTAAAAACTACTGAATGCATTTGAATGAAACTTTACCACAATATAGCTTATACATCAAAATAACATATAGGCTACAATTTATAAAAATATATTGTGTGGATTGTCCAAAATATGACGGTAAGTGTCAATAATTAACTCCACGCTTACGAAGTCGCGGGCGGCCGCTAGTAAGTTAATAAGTAGAATGTATTTTCAAGCTATCCGTACTTCCAACCACCCATCGCTTCCAATAAAACAAGGTACAGTTATCGACAAAAGCGTATCAAAATAATTGACTTGCGCGGTGTTGGCTCGACGCACCATTACTCCGGCGCCGATACGCATCTACGACGCGCAGGGTGTTATAAATGGCACTGCGCAACTGTAGAACAATCTAGTAGGTCAGTTTATCGGGTCCAGTGATTTGTTTAGGCTGATGATGATGATGAAAACGAATCGAGTGAAGTGCCACTTGTAGTAGCTAGTAGAGGTGATATCCAGAGCGGATGGTCGTCGTGTGCCCCCCATTCGTTACTTATAATGTCCTCCTAACCGATAATACGGCTATGGCAACCAATCTTAACAATCAGCCATCGACGCAAGACTTTTATAGTCATCTTCAAGAAAAGGACTTAAATTTCTTTTTTTTATGTGATAGATAGCAGACAAGCGGGGGGATCACCTGATGGTAAGCAAAGACACTTTCAACACCAGTGGAGTTACAAGTGCGCTGCCAACCTTTTATCCTCTTCCCCCCTGGGTGGGCCTCCGGTACCCTCACTCACTCGGCGAAACACAGCACAGGGGCTGCTTCACGCCGGTTTTCTGTGAGGCAGTGGTATCATTCCGGTCGAACCGGCCCATTCATGCCGAAGCGTGGCCACACACACACAAGCGTCCCACAGTTCCTAAACAGCCGGCAACGCATTTGTGATTCCTCAGGTGTTGCAGGTGTCGATGGGCGGCGGAAATTGCTTACCATCAGGTGATCCGCCTGTTCGTCTGCTACCTATCACATAAAAAAAAGGAATAAGTCCTTTTCTTGAAGATAACTATAAAATACTTGCGTCGTTGGCTGATCGTGCATCAGGGGAGCCGTCTGCTCGTTTGTCCGCTATAATGTAAAAACCAGGACAAACAGACGGACAGACAGACAGACGGACATGACGAAACTACTTATAAGGGTTCCTGGTAGACTACGGAACACACGGACACAAGGGCATTCTCTATTCCCTTACCCTCATATTTCGATGCGACACCTGTGCGACACAAACGAAGAAATATCAGGCGCATGACAACTTCATGTACTTTTCGAGGTACGGGGGTACAAGACCGCCATTTTCCAGACTTCAGAGGCTATACGAATGAAACTAGCGCCGCCAACCTATTTACACTGATTGTGGCAAAAATACGATATTTTTTAAGAAAGCAAAACATTACAGACTTAGATAAAAGTGAATTGAATTTTTCAAGAAGCAATATAATAAATAAAACACGCGAGAAGTAACAATAATGTAAATTATTGCTAAAAACGGCCACTTTTAGCAATATTTGTTGACATTATAGTTACTTGTCGCGTGTTAGAAATATTGTATTGCATCTTGAAAAATCCAATTTACTTGGATCAAAGTCTGTAATGTTTTGCTTTCTTAAAAAATATCGTATTTTCGCTACAATCAGTGTAAATAGGTTGGCGGCGCTAGTTTCATTCGTATAGCCCCTTCAGGCTGAGACTGAGAATTTCTCTCCGGTCCCCTTATTCACTCAGCAATACATAGCACAAAGATTTTGGCCAGTCTTCTGTGAGACCATGGTATCACTCCGGTAGAACCAGCCCATTCATGCCGAAGCGTTACTCTCCCATGGTACGCCTGGACGCAATGACGCCGCAGCTTTATGTTAAAACATTTAAAGCCTCAAAGCCTTAATTCCCATCGAACCCCGAACATTGTGATACTATCGGAGTTATGGTACCAACATGAACATACGGTTGTTTACGCGCCTGCGCACGAAAACAAATTGATATGTAAATGTATCGCGCGATACAATAAGACGACATTTTTCGACGCATTACAGTGTACAATGCGTCAGTGTTTTAGCTGGGTAGGGTCGCTATGGCAACGAAGAAACTGGGACAGGACTACAAAATAAAGAAATTTGAAATTAAAAAACTTTATTTGTAAAAAGAATGTTACATTTGCATACAGTTAGTCATCATCATCATTTCAGCCAATAGACATCCACCAATGCCCTCGATCGACGACCGATTGACGATCGATCGATTGGTCTGGCAACCTTTAGCGTATGGGAATGGGACAGGGCCACTCTAAATGCGCAGTTAAGAATTATCCATCTCATTGGTCGTTGATCGATGTATGGATCGACGGTAAAATTTAATATGCGACTGTGACGATGTTATCAAATAAGGACAAGAGGTTATTGAAGGTGATCGATCGTCGATCGAGGGCATTGGTCGATGGCAGAATTTATTAGTCAACTGTCAACCGATATTTAAGGTCTGGCAGAATCGATCGACGTTGACTAATAAATTCAATCATCGATCAATACCCTCGACCGATGATCGATCTATTGGTTTGGTAACAGCATGTCCTCATTTGATTACATCACCACAGTCACCCGCATTCTCAACCCGATCAACCTCTACAACATCATAGTTCTATCTTGCGTCCTTGTTGCACCCAGGGGGGTGCGCACGCGCCGTCTCTCTCGCACCAGCAGCCAATGTTCATTCACACCTGCGCATTATTTGGTCTGTTTATTTGTTTGAGGTTTAAAAGGTCTTATTTTACTGGCTTGTTCGACGTCGTGCGAGGGTAAGGATGTAACTGAAAGTTGTGGAGAGCCAATAATTTGATAGACCGTTTACGAAATGTTGAAGATAAAAATGTAAATTTATTATTGGCTGTAAGAAAAATTCTTCAAACTGTAATTATCATACCAATAAGTTGTGGATTTGAAAAATAAACAAGAATTTTGAAGTTTGTGTCTACATTTTCTTCATCTTTCCAACGCATTGTGGTTTTTCGATGGATCTCTTCCCCTCTATGTCACAATATGTATGCAAAAATGTCATATACATTAGGTGAAATATCAATTGAGGAAATTTGACAGGCTGTGGTAACCTGATGCGTGGCTGACTGTACTTATCTTTTTTTTTTGTTAATTTTTGATTTTTTTTTCTTAAAAATTTCGACGGTTACTACTTCTGTTCCTTTTTTATGATCGTTTTTATATTAAAACTTTTGCTCCGCGATAAAAATTTAATTAGATTAGTATATTACTATCGTAAGTCTGGGCAGACATAGTTATTGTTAGTAGGTTGAGTTTAGTGTCATTGTAGAGTTGTAATAAGTTTTTTTCGGCAGGTAGGGGGTTGGTAAATGTATGTAGTTTATGAGCCTCAGAGGAGAGTTTTTGCGGTATTACTATGTGAATATTTTGTGTTATGTTTTATCTCCTGCAGTTGTTTCTTTTTTTAAATATTGTTATTCCTAGTACTGTTTTTATTAATATTTCGTTTCTTTTATTTATAAAATAAGCAAGGTTGATTGAATAATTGTTTTTTCTTTCTCCTTAGTTTAATTGGCAGTCAAAATGTGTCAGATACAACCTCACTCTGCGCGGGCGCAGGCTCGTTACCGGCCGTTTATAAATTTGTCCGTCGTTCGCATTAACAGCTAAACAGATCGCTCGCTGAGTTATGTCGTGTTTATTTTTAATAAGCACAATGCCAATGAGGCCATAGCAAATATTTTAAGGCTTAGAGATCAGACAAATTGTGCCTTTTGTGATTCTTCCAAATTGGTTATTTCAGTGAGACTGGCCCAATGGGGACTATCGCGTGTCACAAATCCGCTAGATGGCGTACTGTTAGACTGAGATCCAACTACAAAATTATTGCAAACTAGTGGCCCGCCCTCACTTCGCTTCGGGACCGTAATTCAGAAATGAACCAATAGATGGCGCTGTGTATAATTACATCGCGCAAGCGTTTCGTGTTTTCGGTTTACCTATAAGCCTTGTCGTTGTCTATAGAAGTTATCTCTTTATAAATAGTATAGATTACAAATGAAGATTTTACGAAATTTGAGGAAATACATTTTTGGATGTTCAGATTGGATTGGAGCACATGGTTAAAGGGGGCACATGTAAATTTACACAGATACCTACAGCCTGTATAAAATTAACAGCGTAATTTTTAAACCGTGACTAACTTAGTCTCTTTGTAAGGGGGTAAAGAATTAGTTAAAAGTTATTACGATCATAAAGACGGCCGTATCATTCAATGGCGTGGATTCCTATAGTTTTGGTGCGGGTAACCTAACACCCGCGGGTGAATAGAGTCATTACTAGTGTTGTTTCGGCTTCGGCCCTTTTGGATTTCGGCACAATTCATTCATTCATTCGGAGTACTTATCTTAGCGTGTAATATCCCAGGCAGAGGCGTGCACAGAGAGGGTATACTTACACAAACATAAACAATAAATAAATTCACACAACCTCTCATACATTGACCTGACTCCATACTAACTTGGTTAAGTACTTGTGTTACACATAATATCAGACAAGAACAGAAGATCACAATTAAAATAATATCTAAATACATAATTATATAACACTAGCGGCCGCCCGCGACTTCGTCCGCGTGGAAAAGTAACTTTTTACCCCCCTTTTAACCCCTTACAACCCCCTTTTCGCAATAAAAAGTAGCCTATGTTCTTGATGATATGATTATCTGTATACCAAATTTCATTTAAATCCGTTGAGTAGTTTTGGCGTGAAAGAGTAACAGACAGACAGACAGACAGACGGACAGAGTTACTTTCGCTTTTATAATATTAGTATGGAAGTATGGATAGTATGGATTAGTATGGAAGTATGGATTCAGACACTGAACAAACACAAGTGTACCATTACTCACCAGTTGGTAACATGAGTGAGTGAGTGAGGGTACCGGAGGCCCACCCGGGGGGAAGGGGATAAAAGGTTGGCAGCGCACTTGTTACTCCACTGGTGTGGCAGGTGTCCATGGGTGGCGGCAATTGCTGGCCATCAGGTGATCCGCCTGCTACCTATCACATAATTGGCAGTGTTTAATTTAACATTACCTAATATTTTTCATATCAAGTTGTTCTTGTTGTGGACTGACCGGTTGGCGCAATGGTAGTGACCCTGCCTCATACGCCAAAGGTCGTGGGTTCGATCCCCACCCTGGACAAACATTCGTGTGATGAACACTTGTGTTTGTTCAGTGTCTGGGTGTTATATAATGTACCTATTTAAGTATTATATTTGTCCTCTGTTGTCTGATATCTGTAACACAAGTGCATATAAGCTGCTTAGTACGGAGTCAGGTCAATGTATGAGGTGTTGTGTGAATTTATTTATTTATTTTTTTTTATGACAAAAAAAATTGCGCGAACGTGCCGTAAATCGGCCGGATTTACGGCACCTTTGGACCTCACTACCAATCCCAGAAACTCGATCCAGCCGGTGATTATCCTCCATCGCCAGTAATGTGGATGCGTCCGGTAACACCCGTCCGATGAACACGCTGTACTGTTACTGCAGGGCGATTAGTGGATGTAGCATGATGGGGAAATATCACCCCCCTTCCCCCCCCCCCCCCCCCCAATAGCTGGTTATATTGATAACTAGCTGTATTTTTCTATTTAGCTTATATCATCCCCTGCTTGAATAAAAGTGTCCATGACTATGAATCTGTTTACTGCATACTAGCGGCCCACCCTCGCTTTGCTTCCGGACAGTACAAACTGAACCAATAGATGGCGTTAGGCGTCGATTAGATCGCGTTTGCGTTTTGCTGTTTTCGGTTTACCTACCAATAAGCCTTGTCATTGTCTCTAGAAGTTATATATCTCTTATAAATAGTATAGAAGATAGATTGTTCTTGACTCATGAGTAAAGAGTTGTATAGTTTTGTTCGTTTCATTTCCTTGAACCGGCCAATTTATGCCGAAGCGCATTTACGGCACCTTCGGACCTCACTACCAATCCCAGAAACTCGATCCAGCCGGTGATTATCCTCCATCGCCAGTAATGTGGATGCGTCCGGTAACACACCAGTGTCGGTCGATGAACACGCTAACTTACTGTACTGTTACTACATGGTGATTAGTCGAAGTAGAATCAAGGGGAGGGTATTCTAGTAGTCTATCAGGAACCCTAATAAAATGTAAACAATCCCTAGCTTTTAAATTTTATCTTAACACTCCCCCCGAGTGTACTGCATGGCATATGTACATAAAATATCAATGATAGGATTTTGTAGTCCACGAGGAACCCTTATATTAGAAAACTACACACATCACAGAAAACCGGCGTGAAGCAGCTCCTGTGCTGTGTTTCGCCGAGTGAGTGAGGGTACCGGAGGCCCATCGGGGGGGTAAGGGGATAAAAGGTTAGCAGCGCACTTGTGACTCCACTGGTGTTGCATGTGTCCATGGGCGGCGGCAATTGCTTACCATCAGGTGATCCGCCTGCTCGTCTGCTACCTATCACATAAAAAAAAAAAACTAGACTTGCGTTGCACACACAGTATTAAGTCTATGCATTTCATTGTGCATTTAACCTCCTGTATTACTCTCCCACAAAGCCGTACTCTAAATAAATACCAATTTTCACATTTTCTAACATTAGAAATTATTAATTAGTTTTTCAATTAATTCCATCACAATGAATCAAAATCAAATATTATAAGTGACAAACGAGCAGATGGATCACCTGCAACACGAGTAGAGTCACAAGTGCGCTGCCAATCTTTTACCCCATTTCCCGTCATTTGGGCCTCCGGTATACTTACTCAGCGATAACACACAGCGCAGGCACTGCTCCACGCCTGTGTGAGGCTGTGGAATCACTCCGGTCGAGCCGACCCATTCATACCGAAGCGTGGCTCTTTCACGGACAATCGGATCTTAAATGACAAATCTCATATTAGTTTACTTATCAATTTGAAGGTCATACTCACATCTTCGTAACCCGTGTGGTTGACTGTACAACACGACATTCATTTATGCTGCAATTAATAACCAACTCAGAAGTATAAAGGCACTCACAGACGCCTATTAAGATAATCAAGTGGGCCATAAAATGAACGCGACGGCCATACTGTCGCGTATCAGATGTTCCGATTGTGTATTATGTTATTGTTATATGTTATTATATGTGTCGCATTGTCCAGCGGACGTAGGCGAGAGTATGTTTGTGCGAAACCGTTCACTCAAATGAAAAGAGTGAACATGTATGTAAAGCATTTATTGACCAAATAAAATAGATACACAACTAACACAGGAACAGTAACAGACATAATGATATAGTATTATAGGTAATGTCGCATTGTCCAACGGCAAACTAGGACGTCCGGTATCACAATGGGTTGAAGACATCGCTAAAATTGCAGGTTATGGGTATAAGCAGCTTAGAATCAGGATTGGCGTAAGAAAAGGGCTGCCTATACTCAACTGATGATGATTGTCCAACGGACGTAGGCATAGAATGCTTGTGTGAATCAGTTCACTCGACGGAATAGAGTGAAAAAAACAGTTCGTATAACTTATCTAATATGTTTGGGTTGTGTCTTAAGTTATAATTAACGTCGTAAGACCCAAAAAGACAGATAGATACCTAGGTACTCTTTATTGCACAACACATTACAGAACTTAATGCTTATGCTAAGGCCTTATCGAATGAATGAATGAATGAAATCTTTATCGCTTATAGCGATCTCATTAATTGATTGTCTATTTGTATCTGAGAAAAAGGCAACTTTAGATATACGAACTACCCTTATAGCATTTGTACTAATCTAATATCTATCTACACGCTTACTAAATAGGTAAATACCGAGAGCAAACGACTCGACTACGTCGCTTAGTAAGCCGAAAAGCGAAACACTTGCGCGATGTAATCGACACCCAGCGCCATCTATTAGTCCAACTTGAAATTAAATCCCAAAATGTTTTTTTTTATGTGATAGGTAGCAGACGAGCAGGCGGATCACCTGATGGTAAGCAATTGCCGCCGCCCATGAACACATGCAACAAGTGCGCTGCTAACCTTTTATCCCCTTCCCCCCCGATGGGCCTCCGGTACCCTCACTCGGCGAAACACAGCACAGGAGCTGCTTCACGCCGGTTTTCTGTGAGGCAGTGGTATCACTCCGGTCGAGCCGGCCCACTCGCCATCACTAAGAACCCTACGTAAGTCCAAGCACCGTAATGACTTTATTTAAGGCACCATCTGATACCATATTGCTCTTTAGCTAAATAACCCGCGCGAACCCGATACGAAACAAATAAACGTTTGTGTTGATATTTTATTCGTAAGTAAGGATTAAAAGGCCGTGGGTTCGTGTTTCAGTTTAGTTTTACTCGTTTCTTAGTTATTTACAGACTGTTTTGGCTGAAACATGACTTTGAGGTTGGGAGCGTTGTAAAAAGACAGAACTGGAGGCCAATTCTCGGTTTTCGCCTTCTATGTCGAGTCGACTTCATGGGACACAACCAATAGGAGAACACAGATAACAGTCGACATTCCTTATCTTGTTCTTCTATTGGTCTATGCGTGTTCTAAGCGTGTTGTGTATGCCGAGAATTGGCCTCCTGGGAGGGCTTTTCTCGTGCACTCGAGATTGAAGTCGAATTTAGAGATCCAAACTGGGACAAAAGTGGGACACAACAAGTGAAGCTACAACACTATTATTAAACAGCTTCAAATTTGTTTGCACTCGTTAATGAAGTCATATCGGTTTTGTGAGAAATCAGAATCGAACTGGGCCTACAACGAAACGGATTTCACGACTAAATCTTTATCCCCGTCCCTTTCACGGGCTAAATACACGCTATATCTTTTTTGTTTGGTTGAAACCTTCGATAGTAGAAAGTAGAAAACCTATAGGTATAAAGTCGCCATTATGATCGCCAACCTTCATAAAAAGATGGCACATAGGTATTTTTTTTTATGTGATAGGTAGCAGACGAGCAGGCGGATCACCTGGTGGTAAGCAATCGCCGCCGCCCATGGACACATGCAACACCAGTGGAGTCACAAGTGCGCTGCTAACCTTTTATCCCCTTTCCCCCCCGATGGGCCCCCGGTACCGAAACACAGCACAGGAGCTGCTTCACGCCGGTAATGAAGAAGAAGAAGGTGTAAAACCCTGAACGTTTTAAAAATGTCGACGCCAGTAAAGGCTCCATTCGTAAAAGAGCGTTAGGTAGGTATTTGGCATTTTCGAATTTAGAACAGACTAGCGGCCGTCCGCGACTTCGTCCGCGTGGAAAAGTAACTTTTTACTCCCCTTTTAACCCCTTACAACCCCTTAAAAATGTAGCCTATGTTCTTTCTCAGGGTCTAGATCATCTGTATACCAAATTTCATTTAAATACGTCCAGTAGTTTTGGCGTGAAAGAGTAACAGACAGACAGACAGACAGAGTTACTTTCGCATTTATAATATTAGTATGGATTAAGAATAAGTAGGTACAGATAATCTTATGTGTGGCTGACCACACATAAGATTACCACCACTAATATCCTCATACGTTACAATCAGTTTTGTTGTAGGCCCTCGGAATCGAAAGATGGCCGCCGATTTACTTAATAAGATGTAAGGATTTTTAAATGTTTCGAATCGAGATTTTACTGATTCTGAGTGTAAAATTCCCTGGTAGCTTTGTTATTTAATAAAACTACAGGGTTGTGTGTAAATTTGATCAAGAAGAAGAAAATATTTGAAACTATTATAGCTTGCCTCCACGTGTCTTCAATAAAGGTACAGTTAGTAGGTATAGGATGTTCTCGCCCACATAGGTTTTTTATGTGATAGGTGACAGACGAGTAGACGGATCACCTGAAGGTAAGCGATTACCGCTGCCAACCCTTAACCCCATTTCCCCCCGATTGGGGTAACTTGCATACAAATTTTCTGTTACTTCGACGAAAACGATAACTATTGCACAGTTAATTTACAAGATACGATTGTCTAATTACAGTTGACACATGATGAGGATATTTAATTAAACACCAAATATAAATTTAAATTAAGAAGCTGTTGATTATTTGACACAGAAAATTTAATCTGTGTCAAGAACTCAAAAACAATCAGCGTCACACAATCCATCCGAGCAAAGGAACAAACCTTTATTAATATTAAAAAACAAAAACCGAATCGGGCCTTATTTGCAAAATTCAAAAAAGGAACACAGTCCGGAAAGGTACTAAATAACATATTCGAATCGTTTAATCTCTTCGAACAGCGCGCGAAACAAAACAAAATGGCGGGGCATAATGCAAAAATTAATTTTCTCCTGGAAAAAAGGTTCGTAATAAAGTGAAGCTCGCACTGTTAAAGTCAGGGGTTCTTTACGAGGGGCCGATATTTATTTATTCCGATATAATTCGGACGTGTGTTTATGTTTTAGCGTATTGATTCTTCGCAGGCCATTTTAAATACGAGTGAGGAGTACTGTTTCGGAAATTTAATTTCAATTCAAGAATATTAACTGGCATTTTAAAGGAAATTAATAGGAGTAAGGAAAAATTTGCAAAAATCTTTAGTACCTAAATGAATGGACCTAGGTAGTTAATCAAGTACTTTACTATCTACTTTCATAGTACCTAATCGTTTTATCGAAATAATGCGATATACAGGATGTGTCTGTGTGGCTCCCCATATAAAATGAACAAGTCACGTGACCGACTTTATATGAAATGGTGAATTTTTAAAAATGCGAATTTCCTAAAGTCATAGAACACACGTTGTTCGGAATAATGGTTTGTAGACCACGTGGTTAAAGGGATGTAAATATTAATCAAGCAATGCTAAAGCAATGGTTTCAAATTTTGTTTCTTCTCAACATAAATTATACTTAATAGCGGCTATCGTGTGTGATAACTCCGCTAGATGGCGCACTGTACATCTGAGGTCCATCTAAACGATGATTGGTTATTTTTGATGGGAGATGTCAAAATGTCACTAAACAACTTTTACACGCAATAGCTCCCATTAGAAAACAATGAAGACTGCCTAGTTTTGGAATATTTACTTTAAAAATTAAGTTAGTGTGACGATTTTATTACTTTTCAATTACACATTTTTCAAAGGGAGGCAGGTATACACAATAATTAGCATTTTAGTTAACAGTAAAATACTGCTTATCTGTTTACGAAAATATTAAAAATATTCATAAATATTCGTAAGTATTTATTAAATAAGTTTACGCAAGTTGAAATGAGCCAGTCTCTGATGTAATCTATGAAATGAAACTAATTTACATGTTAATAACGCACTTTAAATATAATTATTTTATTTTACGACTTGAGACTCTTGTTTATAGTCCGTTGATTCCATTGTTACTGGTTTCTCAAAGATTAAATGAGAAAATAAGGTTAAAGAGTTTTTAAGAGGGGAGATTAGTTACTGTTAAGAGTGCGGATAAAAGTTTATTGTTATTTTTTTATGACTTTTTATTTACTTTTTATGGTCTTACTCACGGAGGAAAGTCATACTTATTGTAAGTACTTAATTATATTCTAGTAGAAATAGAAATGATTTATTCAGTGCCTATGCTTATGCTTCTAATAAGTAGCTCTTTTTATTTATACTTAGTGGCCCGCTCTCAGTTCGTTTTAGAGTATTTTATTTTACTCAGGGCTGATTTTTCAATCTTTAAGATAGTGGTTTTCAGTCAGTTAAATTAATAACCAACCAAAGTAAATGTCATTGTTAAGGCAAGAGAGGTACGAATGACAACTACTTTTCAATTGGGAAGTATAAAACGACTAGCTTTTTCCCGCGGCTTCGCTCGCGCCCCCCACTTCCCTAAGATGGGGGGCTAGAAAGGGGCAATAAGTACTCTATGTCTCTCTTCATCCTTTCAACTATCTCCACTTAAAAATTCACGTCAATTCGTCGCTCCGTTTTGCCGTGAAAGTAAGACAAACATACAGACCGACAGACAGACACACTTTTCCATTTATTATATTAGTATGGATATCTGACAAATAAACTATTATCCATGAATTGAAAAATCAGTCCTAAATCGTTCAAGTCTTTTTATTTCATACCTATATTGAGGGAATTATGTCAAAATACATAGCTCAAGTTTGTGATCGCCAATCCGCATTAGGCAAGCGTAGTAATTAAGCCTAATCCCATCATAGTAGTGATGACTTGATTTTTATGGTGGATGCTAATTCTTCTTTTTTGTTATTTACGTATGTGTCATTATGTTCGCTGTTGTACTTTTTATTTTTTGCGTGTTTCCTTGTTTGAATAGATGTTTTATTCATTCATTCATTCATATTCTGCCACAGTATCCCTCTCCCGTGCGCCAAATGGAGGCTCAACCGTTCGATCAGATTTCGCGCGTACCTTATTTATATTACTTTACAATTGCCTCCACGGACCGCGGCTCGCCAAACGCTCCAACATATAAATATTGACAATTGTTCAGCGAACAACCTTTCAACAGGGTTTAATTAAATACTGCGCTTATAAGGGGCCATTTAGCTTTAGAATAATGCACTTTTCCTCGATGTGTCTTTTTTTATAGGTTCTCAATACAGGGTGTATCTGTGAACATTTACATCCCTTTAACCACGTATTCTACTAACCACCCTAAACAACATTGTTCTATGACTTTTGAAAATTCGCATAAAAAAACATCTTTCTATACAAAGTCGGTCACGTGACTTGGTAATTTTGTATGGGGAGGAGAGTCAAAAAAAATTTGGATGAATTTCGAAATGTATGCAGTCTCTAAATTCGACATCAATGTCGACTACATGTGTATTGCCCCCAAGGTTTGCCGATTTGCGCGGGATGTCCCGATTCTGGTCTGAGCACACGTCTCGGGGCGCTCATTATTGCGATAAATAAAAAACAATAATATCATAATGATATCGATAAGTATTGGCTCTACCATGTTGGTACTAGGCCTCCATCAAACTCCACTCAGATCTATTTTGAGCAACTTATTCAGGTGGCTTCTATCCTGAATTGTTTTCAAGGTAAACATCGATAGTTCAACAACACTACTTCTAATCGTTGCCTCCTAAAAAAGAAGTCGTTGAATCCTTAGATCAATAAAATGCAACTGACATCCTTAATCCACCACCATCCTTATATCTATAAAATCAATAAAATGCAATACAATATTAAGTATACCTATGTATTTAAGTATTTATTTGTGATCTTCTGTTGTCTGTTAACTGTAACACAAGTGCTTAATAGCTACTTAGTACGGAGTCAGAGAGAGATGTTGTGTGAATTAATGAATATTTTATTTATTTTATTCAGCAATTGTGACTTTGACTGACTTCAACGGAACTATCCACTTCTTCAATAATTCACTTAACTTTACTCAGTATGAAAAGTATTTAGTATTAAGTGCTTACTTTTTTATTATAAGACTAGTGGCCCGCCCTCACTTCGCTTCGGGACCGTAATTCAGAAATGAACCAATAGATGGCGCTGTCTCTAATTATATCGCGCAAGCGTTTCGTGTTTTCGGTTAACCTATAAGTCACCATATTGGCATTAACTGGTTACGAGAATATTATTATTATCTATCTAATACGTTGAAAAGTTAAGAGAAAAAAAATACTTGCAAAGACGTGTTAGACCTAACACTTTTTAAACCTTTTTATAATTTTATTCCTGGTTTTCGCCTCCTATGTCGAGTCGACTTCATTGAACGCACAACCAATAAGAGAACACAGATTACAGTCGACATTCCTTATCTTGTTCTCCTATTGGTCTATGCGTTCCATTAAGTCGACTCGACATTGAAGGCGAAAACCGAGAATTGGCCCTCTGGTTGTATTTATATCGCTCGAGATAATTATAGTTATAACAGCCAAATACCAACTGTAACTAACAATAAGAGGCCCACAATCACCAACCCCGTAAACCCTAAATAAAGAAAAACGAGGATAATTATAAAAATTAACATTTTATTGATCAATTATAATAAATGATTTAGAAAACGCCAGTTAACGATCTCGCTTAACGTTGACGGGCGTGATTAACGCGTTAAACGAAAATAATCGCCCTTAAAAATAAATATTTTCGTATCTCGTTTAGGGTTGGCAGAGAGCCCTTTCCGAACGACATTAAAGTTTATAAGAATATAATGGAAGTATGTTTTCTTGATGTTGTTAGGTTTATATTATTCAAAATATTTTTACAACCATGGTTGATAACGACTACACGAAAAAAAAATGTTTACTTAGTCACACAGGTCCTTATAACCTAAGCAAAAAATAAGATAAAAATAATATAAAATAAATTATAAATAAAATAATATAAAAAAGTAATTCATCATCAGCAACCCACACTCGTCCACTGCTGAACATAGGTCTCCCCCAATGCACGCCACATCTCCCGATTTTCGGCCACTCTCATCCAGCTCCAACACCAGCCAGCCTTCGAATGTCATCATCCCATCTTGTCGCAGCAAAAAAAAAGCAATTACCTACCTAACTAAAATATCATAAGCAAGAGTTCGTGACAACTTGATTTCGGATTCAATCTCCGGAATGAGCTTTATCGTTTTTCAGTTAACATGAATGTATTGTTCAACATTCATCCGTTTTAGATCATCCAAATAAGCAAAATAATCTCAAATCAGTTGTTACATACATTATTAATATAATTTTTGATGATCTAACATGCTAAATGGGCTTTATTCCAGTTACCTATTACAATAGCTTCGGGATTAAAACGACTAAAATTTAACGGTATATAGGACTACACATACTTTACTTTTTTACATTTGAAAAAGGTGTGACGTCAGTGACTTGAATTTTTATTAATAAAATTAACACAACAACAACGAGACACATTTCGGGTAGCTGAGCATCGAAGTATGTAAGTACTTAGTTACACTAAAGTTACGTAAGTTATTACGAAGTTCAAAATTTTACACTTTGGTCCTTGGTCTAGTGGCAGCCCTAATCCCAAGTCCGCCACTGCATCGTTACGAGCGAATATCGCCATTACCGCTCGCCTGTTCCATTCCAAGCCTGCCTGACTACTCCCACCCATCTCGCTCCCACCCACCACCTCTCCGGTACCAAGTGTTGTTGTCGTCCCTCTCTGCGGTCCTGGCAATTTGCTGGCATGTTGTTAAGTTGCAATCAATTGGCATGGGCAAACAGACGCCTTATGATATATCCAATTAAGTTGTGCTCACGGATAAAGGGGTAACAGGCGCTTTTTGAAATTTTAAATCGAAAAGACGTTAGAACGGACGTATCTTGGAGTAGCTAAAGTGGCAGTGGACTGGACCACGACTTTTTATATGCGATTGATGGCAGACAAGCAAATGGATCAATTGATGGTAAGCTGCCGCCGCCCATGGACACCCGCAACACCAGTGGAGTCACATTGCGCTTCAGGGGGACAAAACTCACTCACTCGGCGAAACACAGCGCAGGCGCGTCATTTGTGGTATCACTCCGATCTAGCCGGCTCATTCATGGCGAAGCGTAGCTCTAAACGGTCGACGGGCTGTAGACTGTTATAGTCCGCGGCATCTAACTATAGCGCTGACCGTTACAAAAGAGACAGTTTGCGCATTTGTAAAAAAGAAGACTTTCTACTAAATTTGGTTTCTGCGCATTCAAGGTCATCGCTATTCTTTCATGCCGCCATCTAACTGCTTGGAAAATCACAGGTAGGCAACATTTGCCAAAAGCTAGCAACACTCCCACCAGCCAATACACGCAATTGGTTTCTGCGCATTCAAGGTCATCGCTATTCTTTCATGCCGCCAGCTAACTGCTTGGAAAATCACAGGTAGCCAACATTTGCCAAAAGCTAGCAACACTCCCACCAGCCAATACACGCAATTGGTTTCTGCGCACTCAAGTTCATCGCTATTCTTTCATGCCGCCAGCTAACTGCTTGGAAAATCACAGGTAGCCAACATTTGCCAAAAGCTAGCAACACTCCCACCAGCCAATACACGCAATTGGTTTCTGCGCATTCAAGGTCATCGCTATTCTTTCATGCCGCCATCTAACTGCTTGGAAAATCACAGGTAGGCAACATTTGCCAAAAGCTAGCAACACTCCCACCAGCCAATACACGCAATTGGTTTCTGCGCATTCAAGGTCATCGCTATTCTTTCATGCCGCCATCTAACTGCTTGGAAAATCACAGGTAGGCAACATTTGCCAAAAGCTAGCAACACTCCCACCAGCCAATACACGCAATTGGTTTCTGCGCATTCAAGGTCATCGCTATTCTTTCATGCCGCCATCTAACTGCTTGGAAAATCACAGGTAGCCAACATTTGCCAAAAGCTAGCAACACTCCCACCAGCCAATACACGCAATTGGTTTCTGCGCACTCAAGGTCATCGCTATTCTTTCATGCCGCCATCTAACTGCTTGGAAAATCACAGGTAGGCAACATTTGCCAAAAGCTAGCAACACTCCCACCAGCCAATACACGCAATTGGTTTCTGCGCATTCAAGGTCATCGCTATTCTTTCATGCCGCCAGCTAACTGCTTGGAAAATCACAGGTAGCCAACATTTGCCAAAAGCTAGCAACACTCCCACCAGCCAATACACGCAATTGGTTTCTGCGCACTCAAGGTCATCGCTATTCTTTCATGCCGCCATCTAACTGCTTGGAAAATCACAGGTAGGCAACATTTGCCAAAAGCTAGCAACACTCCCACCAGCCAATACACGCAATTGGTTTCTGCGCATTCAAGGTCATCGCTATTCTTTCATGCCGCCATCTAACTGCTTGGAAAATCACAGGTAGGCAACATTTGCCAAAAGCTAGCAACACTCCCACCAGCCAATACACGCAATTGGTTTCTGCGCACTCAAGGTCATCGCTATTCTTTCATGCCGCCATCTAACTGCTTGGAAAATCACAGGTAGGCAACATTTGCCAAAAGCTAGCAACACTCCCACCAGCCAATACACGCAATTGGTTTCTGCGCATTCAAGGTCATCGCTATTCTTTCATGCCGCCAGCTAACTGCTTGGAAAATCACAGGTAGCCAACATTTGCCAAAAGCTAGCAACACTCCCACCAGCCAATACACGCAATTGGTTTCTGCGCACTCAAGGTCATCGCTATTCTTTCATGCCGCCAGCTAACTGCTTGGAAAATCACAGGTAGGCAACATTTGCCAAAAGCTAGCAACACTCCCACCAGCCAATACACGCAATTGGTTTCTGCGCATTCAAGGTCATCGCTATTCTTTCATGCCGCCATCTAACTGCTTGGAAAATCACAGGTAGGCAACATTTGCCAAAAGCTAGCAACACTCCCACCAGCCAATACACGCAATTGGTTTCTGCGCACTCAAGGTCATCGCTATTCTTTCATGCCGCCAGCTAACTGCTTGGAAAATCACAGGTAGGCAACATTTGCCAAAAGCTAGCAACACTCCCACCAGCCAATACACGCAATTGGTTTCTGCGCATTCAAGGTCATCGCTATTCTTTCATGCCGCCAGCTAACTGCTTGGAAAATCACAGGTAGCCAACATTTATCAAAAGCTAGCAACACTCCCACCAGCCAATACACGCAATTGGTTTCTGCGCATTCAAGGTCATCGCTATTCTTTCATGCCGCCAGCTAACTGCTTGGAAAATCACAGGTAGCCAACATTTGCCAAAAGCTAGCAACACTCCCACCAGCCAATACACGCAATTGGTTTCTGCGCACTCAAGTTCATCGCTATTCTTTCATGCCGCCAGCTAACTGCTTGGAGAATCACAAGTAAGGCAACATTTGCCAAAAGCTAGCAATCACCTCCCACCAGCCAATACACGCAAATTGCGTTTCTGCGCATTCAAGGTCATCGCTATTTCTTTCATGCCGCCAGCTAACTGCTTGGAAAATCCACAGGTAGGGCAAACATTTGCCAAAGCTAGCAACACTCCCACCAACCAATACACGCAATTGGTTTCTGCGCATTCAAGGTCATCGCTATTCTTTCATGCCGCCAGTCTAACTGCTTGGAAAATCACAGGTAGGCAACATTTGCCAAAAGCTAGCAACACTCCCACCAACCTCAAAACACACACATACACAACCAACACGATGCTTCGATAAGGGGCGCGAGATCAGCTCGCTAATGATTTATAATAATCGTTAATTTTTGATTACTATTACAGATAATGGAGCATATTATTTGTTTTATCGCAATATTTTAACTTAAGTACATATTGTTGGTCGTATATTTCACGAGTTGATAAACAATATGAGGAAATGATTGTTTGATCACAATATGCGAGCTATGATATGTCGCTTTTAATCGACGATACTAGCTAAAAGTGGCCGTTTTTAGCAATACTTAACATTATTCTTACTTGTCGCGTGTTATAAATATTGTATTGCATCTTGAAAATTCCAATCTACTCACTTTTATCTAAGTCGTATTACTTTCTTAAAAAATATCATATTTTCGCCACAATCAGTGTAAATAGGTTGGCGGCTCTAGTTTCATCGATATACCCCTATATTTGAAAAGAAATCTTCCACAGTAGGCGGCTATTCAGTGGCAAGACTGCGCACTGGTATTTTTAGAAGTGTAGAAGTGGTTACCTTGTACCATAACAGATTTGTCTGTAGGCTCGTCTTCCTGTCTCTCAACACTCAATATCTTTATTGAATCTATAGGTTCCAATAACTAGTTGGTAATCAAATGTAGGTAGATACAAGATACCTACCTACCTATTATCGTAGACACGGCGAGGAGAGACGAGAGAGAAAGCTTATTAAATAATCTATACGAGTACAAGGATTTAAACAGAAGTTCTGAAGAAAACCACTAGTCTTTTACACACGAAGCACTTGCGCAATATAATCGACATCCAGCGCCATCTATTGATTATGTTTGGAAATAATTGAAAAATCAAGTCTCGAAATGAAGTGAGGACGGCCATTAGATCAAAGCTAAAACTCCTATTGATGGTTTCATAACATTGGTCTTAATTATAAATCCAAAAGAGAGCTTTAAAGCCCAAAAAAAAGTTCAAACTATTAAGAGCTTTCGGCTATGGTACAGCACAGTTATAATGAA
The DNA here is from genome assembly GCA_014851415.1 of Cnaphalocrocis medinalis. Classification (NCBI taxonomy): domain Eukaryota; kingdom Metazoa; phylum Arthropoda; class Insecta; order Lepidoptera; family Crambidae; genus Cnaphalocrocis; species Cnaphalocrocis medinalis. The sequence continues at coordinate 4,782,199 of CM026298.1, read as the reverse complement.
CTATTTTACTTACAGCCCTTTTTTAGTGAAACTAATATCATTAAAAATTTAAACCCTTTTTAACAATAGACAAAAGAGTTCTCTTGTTGGTCAGTTGGGATTAGTTTTTAATCTGTTTGAAGGTTTTAAACTGTTTTTAAAATACAGATTAAAAAATGTAATCCTGTATCTAACGGTTCAAAACTTAATCCTATACTTAGTTCTATCGGCAAAAGCTAAAAGACAAAGCTAAGCGATCTATGAGTAAGTAAAAAAGTAAAGTATCACAGCCTATTTGTCCCACTGCAGGGCAAAGGCCGCCATCATAGAAATCAAGTCATCGCTACTATGATGGGATTAGGCTTAATCACCACGCTTGCCTAATGCGGATTGGTGATCACACACCCGAGCTATGTTCAAAAAATTCGAAACATAAGTACAGTCACCACATTAGGTTACCACAAGCTGTAAAATTTCCTCAATTGATAATTTCTGTTTTAGGGATAGGAGGCAGGAAATGAAAACATTTAAGTTTTAGTTATAACTTGCTGTTATTCTTGACATACACGATATCTATTGACACACTGTTGTTTTTACAGAGTTTATTATTTTTTATATTCAAAATTGAATGCCGTGTTGGCTTTGACATTCTAATAACCATGCAGGTTTAACACCCCCCCGCAAAGCGAACACCCTGTATAAAAGAGGACCGAATAAAATACAGCACGTACAAAAACACAACACACCCTATATACAATACACACATACATCCTATATATAAACGCACACAAAAAAAACATCCTGTATAAAAACACCTAAACCTACTTTACACACCTATCAACTATCTACACCAAAACATGATTACAAAAAAAAATATTCTGAACGCGACTTTACACTATACATAAACCTAACCCTACTGTACATTTATTATGCTTCAGTTTCGGCAAAGGTTTAGTGAAAGATGTCGGCGATCATGTCGTGGTAGATATATACACTAGGTTGATATTATGGTGTGAAAGTGATTCACGAATGAAGTGGTGCCTGATGTCGATATGTTTAGGTGCGTGAATGGAATGTATGATTGTGAGCGAGCTTCAGTGCACTTTGATTGTCGGTATGGATGACGATGGGATGGGCGATGATGAAGATTTCACTGATGAGTGACTGGAGGTATATTGCCTCCTTACAAGCTTCAGCCAAAGCCATGTACTCGGCTTCCGTGGTAGAAAGCGCGACAGTACGCTGCTTGCGTGCTTCCCAAGAGATTGGAGAGCCACTCATCAGGAAAGCGAACCCTGTGAATGATCTACGGTCCACAAGATTGTTTCCATAGTCCGCATCCACGTATCCTACTGGACAGAACTGGGCTGTTCGGTGAAAATGCAGCCGAAGTGCTTTTGACCCTTTCAGGTAGCGAAGAACTCGCTTAGCGGCCCTGAAGTGTACCCCCCCGTAATGTGCATTGAACTGAGAGAGGTATGAGACCGCATGGGCAATGTCGGGTCTAGTACATATCGCAATGTACATTAGTGAGCCGATAAGCTCCTGGTACGGTAGTTCTGGATTGTCCTCTTCCTTGTTAGGGACAGTCAGTTTTAGACCGGGTTCAAAAGGGGTGGTGACAGATAATGCATCTGTCATGCCAAATTTATTTAATAGATTTTCGATATATTTGGTTTGATCCAAATAAATATTACCAGCAGTCTGGTGTACTCTCATGCCAAGACAATCCTTGCATACTCCAAGGTCTTTGACAGTGAAAGTATTTTTCAGTTGGTCTTTGAACAGATTCTTCATTCTGTCACAAGTTGACACGACGAAGAAGTCATCGACAAACACAGCAACGAGAAGCAGGTCATTGCCCTCTCGTCTGTAGTACAGACAATGCTCGTTTGCCGATTGTTTCAGCAAGAGTTTGCGCATAGCGTCGCAAACTTTAGCGTTCCACTGACGTGGCGCTTGCTTGAGACCATACAGTGCTTTTTTAAGTAAGCACACCTTGTCTTTAGGATTAGTGGAGAAACCTTCAGGTTGCTCCATGTAGATTTCCTCCTCTAAGTCACCATTTAGAAAGGCGGTTTCTACATCGAGGTGGTCTACCATCAATCCATGATGAGCAGCAAATGCAAATAAAAGTCTAACAGAAGACAGTCTAGCAACTGGTGAAAAAGTTTCGCCATAGTCAACTCCCGCTACTTGAGTGAAGCCTTTAGCTACTAGTCTGGCCTTGTACTTTGTGACATTACCACTAGTATCCTTTTTTATTTTATACACCCATTTACATTTGGTAGTTTTTCTACCTGCGGGTCTGTCGACAAGAATCCAAGTTCCATGTTTATTGAGAGAGTCAAATTCAGCCTTCATGGCTTCCAGCCATTTGCCTTTCTCCGGGTGATCGAGGACTTCTTTGAAGGTCTCTGGTTCCCAATCTGAGGTCATGTGGAGCTGCTCCTCATACCGTTGAGGAGGGCGCCTGTCCCGAGTTGGGTATCTTCTCTGAACTTCAGGTGCTGGCTCTGAGAAGGATCAGGATCTTCAGTTGAACTCGAAACCTCGGGGATCACAGGTGCATCTGAATCTGTATTTAAAGTTGACGTGTCAGACGTCACAGATGTACCTGGTTGCGGTTGGCGTTCTCTTTGTGAAACTATTGGTTCTTCGTCCATTGGTATAAAAACTTGTTCAGGTTGAGGTAGTGGTGGAGATGGCACATTGCTGTCAATGGGTTGCAGGTTAGGCTGGTGCAGCCTTTTGTCTTCTAAGAAGACGACATCTCTCGATATAATAATATTCCGTGGCGATTGGGGGTCTATAAGACGATAACCTTTGGTTTCGGTAGAGTAACCGACGAAGATACATGTTTGCGTCTTAGATTCCAGCTTAGTACGTTTCTCTTTGGGTACTAAAGCGTGGGCTTCACAACCAAATACCCTCAGGTGAGAGAGGTTGATTTTTCGTCCACTCCACACTTCCTCTGGAATTTTGTTCTTTAACGCTTGTGTAGGCAATCGGTTCTTAAGATAAATTGCAGTGTTTACTGCTTCGCCCCAATAAGCTAGAGGTAGGTTGGAATCTTTGAGCATGGATCTGGCTTTTTCGATGATAGTCCTGTTAGCGCGTTCGGAGACGCCGTTCTGCTGAGGAGTGTACGGAACCGTTGTCTGGTGTATGATACCGTTCTCTTTTAAGAAGGTAGACATATCCTTATTTACATACTCACGCCCGTTGTCAGAACGCAGAACTTTTATCTTTTCACCAGTCTGATTCTCTACTAAGTGCTTAAATTCTACAAATTTAGTAAAAACCTCTGATTTCGATTTTAAAAGATATCCAAAAGTTTTGCGACTAAAGTCGTCTGTAAATGTTAGCAAATATAGGGCACCGCCCCACGAGTGCGTACTCATAGGTCCGCAAAGGTCCGAATGAATCAATTGTAGAACCTTACTCGATTTGCTGCAAGAACTTTTGAAAGGTTTTTTAGCTAACTTGCCTTGCAGGCACGGAACACACTTTTCCGTAAATTTCCCGCTAAAATCTATGCCTACTAACTTACTTTTTAAAAGCTGCATAGTATTGGCATTGAGATGGCCAAGACGTCTATGCCACAACAAAGGTGACTCTTTCGTAGGTGTGTACAAAGCATGAGATTTGTCTACATCTAGCTTGTACATGCCCTTATAATTTGAGCCTGTCGCTATGACTTGACCCGTCAGTTGACATCCACCTGCCAAAGTGATTGTCGCGCCTTTGGATGTAAATAAAACATCGTAGCCTTTTTTGGTTAAATTACTTACGGATAAAAGGCTAGTGGCTAAACGAGGAACGTAAAGTACATCGCTTATTTTATGTACATTGTCGGAAATATTAATATTTACAGTACCTTTACCCTCACTCAGAATTTGGTTCTTGTTGGCTACTTGGATGGGAATGATGTGGGAGGACATGGAGTCAAACCAATCTTTCCGATTGCTCATATGTGAGCTTGCACCAGAATCTATGAACCAATCTTGTGAACCTGTGGATGAAGGATGAGTTAAACAAGATGAAAGTGTAAATTCTAATGTATTATGAGAATAAACCTTTGCCGAAGCTTTCTTGTTCTTATTCCTACAATCTGACACTAAATGACCTAACTTTTTACAGTATGTACAGAATTTCTTCTTCGGTTTAGTCAGTAGCGCCGTAGGATCCTCAGGTCTGGTACTGGTAGTGCGACATGGTCGAGAGTCTTCCTTTAGAAGAGCTGCCACTACAGTTCTCCGACGTTATTCGAGCGTTGGAATGCTCGAGAGCCATGACGAGCGGTTTGTACTCGTCTGGGAGTCCAGCCAAGATGATGATCGCCAGGAACTCATCTTCTACTCCTGCTCCTATTCCTTGTAATTCTTGTTGTATGCCAAGGGAAGTGTGTACATAGCTTTGGAGGTTTCCACGATATTGGTTGGAAAGCAACTTTTTCATGAGTTGCAGTCTCCTAGTAGACCACTATCAGCATAAGCCTTCTTGAGGCTGTTAAAGGTGTCATAAGCTGTTTTAGCTCCTCGAATCACTGGGTATATAGATTCTTCACACGTCAAGCATATTTTAGCTCGCGCTTTGGCGTCTTTACGCTTGGCGTCAGGGTCCTCGGAGTCGATGGGTGATGTTACGACGTCCCATAGATCCAGGTCCGTGAGCAAACATTCTATTGAAAATACCCAAGTGTTGAAATTTCTTCCGTTCAACTTGTTGATGGAGACACCATGGGATTCGTGCCGAGTGCCGTGAGGCACCGATGGGTTATCCATAGCACGTTATTTGTGTAATTTGCGCTCTTCAATGCGTTGCGCTGCCCATAACCTTCTGTTTTAGGGATAGGAGGCAGGAAATGAAAACATTTAAGTTTTAGTTATAACTTGCTGTTATTCTTGACATACACGATATCTATTGACACACTGTTGTTTTTACAGAGTTTATTATTTTTTATATTCAAAATTGAATGCCGTGTTGGCTTTGACATTCTAATAACCATGCAGGTTTAACAATAATCAACCTATTGTGTATGACAGTAAGATGAGAGTCGATTGAAGAAATTTGACAGTTTTGTATACTTTGATGTGTGGCTTTACGTACCTTTGCTCCCATTGCCACAAACCCTTGTTGATTTGCCCATACATCAATTTAAATATCAAGTTAAATCTTATTTGATGGCAAATGCCTATTATACAGTTGAAGAATACCTAAATGACAAGAACTTGTGGAAATGATAAACTGTTCACCTACACTGTGTTATGTATTATGAAATTTAAATTATATTGAATTCTTTAAAAATTGTATGATTATTACAAATTCGATTAAGTTTTACTGAGTTTCTTGCTGATTCTTCTCGGTAGAAATTGACCTTCCGAATCAGTGGTAGATTATAAATTTGACATTCATAAATGTTCTGTAAAGGACTTAAATTGAATAAAGACATTTTGATTTGATTGTAAAGCCATAAAACCCTACAGTGAGTTGTCTCATACAGCCATAGCTAAAATTGGATGCATTTTAGGTCAATCCAATAAACAAGTGGTAATAAAATAATAATGATAGGTATACATTTCTGCTGCACTTATTAAGATGCTATTTTGGGCAGCCATAAAACGTAATACGATTCATTAACTGCCATATTGGTCCAATAAAAAAGAGATAAGTACTGACATAGTTGCTAAGTACTACTTATTCACAAATAAGTTATTTAAAACAAGTTTTATTGATGTTATGATGTGGGAGTAATTTGATGTGGTTATGGATATGAAAGTTCCTTTAAAATCATGCATTGATATAATCTCTAGATTCAAGGAGTGGAATTCTCTACCGGCTGAAGTGTTCCCGAAGTGACAATCTATACTATTTATAAAGAGATAAATTCTATACCTAGACCACGATACGGCTTATTCATAAACCGAAAATTCGAAACGCTAGCGCGATGAAATTAACGCCCAGTGCCATCTATTGGCTCTATTTTGCAACTACTGTCCCGAAGCAAAGCGAGGGCGGCCCTAGTAAATAAATAAATTAAGACAACATCACATACCACACTGCCCTGGTTCCAAACCAAGGGTTTTGCCTTGTACGATGGAAACCAGTAACAACGAAGGAACCACAAACTCCCAGACCAGAACACAAATATCCGTTTGATCAACAAACATGTGTGTTTGTGCGAGAATCGAACCTGCGACCCTTGCGTCTCAACCGGCGCTCAAACCATTGCGCTAAACGGGTCGTCGTGTCAATGTGTGTCCACACTCAGAGAATCCTATAAACTAGGGCCAACAACACAAAACTCGTATGACTTAAAACAAGTTAATCACACTTCGAATTTTAAACTTAACCAAAATATTTAACTCATTAAAAAACCTGCACATTTAACTTTTTAAAGTTCATGGTAACTTACTAATTAACCATAGCGTGTAACGCTAAGAAACACAAATAACTCCCTTTGAAACAAACTTCAAAATTTTTTGTGACAACCACTCCGCTCTATATCTCCAAAACCATTAATTTTTATTATAAAAACTACCAGACTCTAAACGATACCTCTAAAACTAGCCACTTAAGACTAATGATCGTTGAATTTCAGATAAATCGACCCCATTAGATGCCCTTAAGGCTAATAAAATAGAGTTTAAAGTACCCTGGCGAAATTAAAACGGCTGGTAACTTGGTACGTCACGTCATATCACGAAATAGGGGGCGTATTTAAGAAATTACCCTCAAAATGGGGATTTAAACACCCACTTATCCCATCAGCAACTGCTGACCGACGAATCGAATAGCGCTGCGTGCGCGGGCGCAGTGTCTCACGGCACGGCATGAAGGCCAAATAGATATCAGTAGACTTCTATACAAAACCGGCCAAGTGCGTGCGAGACGGGTGACCTAGTACCTATCCTACATCCATACGAATATTATAAATAGGAAAGCGTGTCTGTCTGTTTGTCTGTCTGTATGTTTGTCTTTCTTTCACGGCAAAACGGAGCGACGAATTGACGTGCTTTTTAGGTGGAGATAGTTGAAGGGATGGAGAGTAACATAGGCTTCATTTTGCCCCTCCGTGCTACCCCAAATTTAACGCGAGCGAAGCCGCGAGCAAAAACTTGTATAGTTTATAAATCACTATTTTTCAAACAGCCACACATCAAGTAACTACAATCTGTAAAAATCCCTAATAGGTATTGAACCTAATTCGTTGACATTAATAGTACAATCGAGTGAAGAAATTTGACAAATATGTTAAATAACGTCGTAACGCCCAGACAGCAAACACAATGGAAACTCAATTGTTTTATGCCTTTTAAAAGGCTTACGGGCCTTACGACGTTAATTGATATGATACATTGTAAACTAAAAACAATAAAGTATCTACAAACATATAGGCCCAACACAAATCTTTGTCTTCATCTACTGGTATTCTGTCTACACCACGTACAAGTTGTTTATGAAACCTACAATATCAGTTTCGCAAATAGGGGATGCATTAGAAAAATTTGCGACTAGATGTAATCCAATCCCTTGTTGCCAAACCGGCCTTTGAAGGTGACCAAGATCTTTCTTGGCCTAGTCCTTCCAGCGACATCTGGAATGCCCCTTCGGGCGCTTCCCGGAGGATCGACCCAGGTAAAACCCCTTGGCAGCTCGGTCCGACTCCATTGGCCGAAATATATCTGGACAGACACGTCATACAAATACTTCATATAACCGGGACTAAACGCGACGAAATTTAATAAGTACATTCTAGCACTTACTGCTTGACGTTTCGACTGCGTTACAACAGCCGTGGTCACAAGCGAACTGGAGGCGCACGGCGTCGTCCGCTACGCCCGGCTTGTGCATCTTCGGATACCCTCTACTAGTCAACGTCAAACGTCAAGCAGTAAGTGCTAGAATGTACTTAATAAATTTCGTCGCGTTTAGTCCCGGTTATATGAAGTATTTGTATAATGCAACGCGAAAGTTTAAAAACATATCTTACAGACACGTCATGTTAAAAGAATGGTCTTTTAACTCTCTCTGGTCTGTCCAGATATATTTCGGACAGTGGAAACACGCCCCGGCCGTTTAGGCGTACCCCATTTAAATAAATATGATTCAGTTCCTGCCCATTTTATAAAACACAATTTGGTCGATCATTAAATGGTAATTTATTACGTAATGGCGAGTTCCCGCAAGTGGCTCATTACTTTGACAGATGTTCCGAAAATGGGACTTCAGGCATAAGGGCAGGTAGAACAAGTCGACTGGTAGACTATACATACAGGGTGTATATTTGACGGCCTCGATGGCGCAGTGGCTAAGGTGTTCGCCCGAAGCGCGAAAGGTCCCGGGTTCGATTCCCGGTCAATTCTATTTTCTAAATTTTCTTGGGTCCGGGTGTTCTTGTTGACGTCCCCAGTTAATTATCGTCACCTGGTACTCATAGTACAGGGGTTGCCCTAGTTTGAGACCAGGATAATTGGTGTGATTGTCTGGCGCATTTACCACCTTTTACCACCTGCCAATCATTGTGAACCACAATTGTTGCAATTCGCATAAAAAAAACACCTTTTGTGAAAAAAAATCCGTGAATTTTGAAGTCATTGAACAATATTTGTACTATGTTTTTTTTTATAAAAAAAAAGTTAACTACGTAGTTAAAGGGATGTACCTAAATACTCACTGACACAACCTGTATACGATTATGTACCTACCTACATAATCGTATACAGTATGTAGCTATACAGTAACTACTATCAAAATTATCTTAGCGTTCAAACTAAAGTTACTACTATGAAAATTGTGTTATGCTAAGCTATTGGTTGTTTAATGAACTTTTGATTTAAAAAAATAACGATACTTTTTTGTTTCAACCTTATCTTTGTATCTTAATCTCCAAGTAACCAATGACCACTAATTCCTAATCAAATTACATGCAAGTACTTTGCACAATCAAAACACACATTAATTAATCTAAAGTGAACTGAATTGCTTCGGTACACTTCACAAGAAACTTACCAAATGTCACTTGTCACTACCAAACTTTGGTATCACTCTTAATTACTAGAACATAAGGGTGATATTGTCACTGGGTAGTATGGTTGCTGTATTTAGAGTTTGGTAGTTTTTCGTGGTGACAAGTGAGAGTACGACATATGTCAGTTACCAATGAACATTAATATTAATTATGGTCAAAGGAGACGAGAGTGTGGCACAGTATAATAACAAATAACAGTAGCATGGTTTACCCACCCTTAAGATAAACTAGTATTTACTAGCGGAGGCTTATATGTATTCAGCAGTGGACGGCTAATAATGGTGAACAAAGTTTAATTGGGACCATGGCGTGCGATAAATCTGCTAGATGGCGTACTATTAGACTGAGGTCCAAATCCACCACTTCCACTTATCTGTTTGCACTGTCTAAGTTTGCGACGGGCGACAAAAACGCGTTATAATTAATACATTTTCCAGCATGAATAGACTAACTCGACCGGATACCATGACTTCACGGAAAACAGGTGTGAAACGACGCCTGCGCTGCATTTTGCATAGTGAGTGAGGATACCTGAGGCCCAAAAGGTTTTTAAAGGTTGATAGCGCACTCGTGACCCCATTAGAATAGACCAGAAAAGAGAAAAAATGTTTATTTGGAACCAAAATAGCACAAAATAACAATTAGTGTTGCCATGTGTCCTTATGCGGCGACAATAGCTTACCATCAGATGATCCGTCCGAAAAAATAATGTAGAGCCATCAAGATGATGATTGAAATATGCGAACATAACTTACCGTTTCCATCTCTACTGTGCCCACTCAAATTCTTGACCAACGAAGGCCCATGCGTTTTTGATACATTTTCAAGTTTAGTCGATTTAATTAATCGGTCACACTCACAGGGACCGATGGCTTTAATTGAATGCAGCTGTCGGTCCACATCTTCCGAAGGTCTTATCTTATCTCTTTCATATACCGCGGTGGAGGGAACATCTAGACTACATCATAACATCGAGCACTCTTTATGATGATGTCATCATTTCAGCCAATAGACGTCCACTGCTGGACATAGGCCTCCCCCAAAGTTCTCCACACAGATCGGTCCTGTGCCACCCGCATCCAATGGACTCCCGCGACCTTTACCAGATCGTCGGTCCACCTGGTGGGAGGCCTGCCACGACTGCGGCCTCCTGCGCGTGGCCTCCATGATGATGTATTATGGGTATGATGATGTATTATAGGTTATTTATTTATTTAGTAGTGGCCTACCCCCACTTTGTTTCGGGACATTAGTTACAAATTGTATCAATAGATGGCGCTGGGCATTGATTGCACCGCGCAAACGTCTTCCTGAAAGACCAGCAACGCATCCGCGACTCCTCTGACCAAGACGTACGCTGCTTGTAAAGTTTTGTCCATACTTTTTTTATTTTTCCAGGGGTAATCGTCATGGCCTGCACCTTATCACATGTAGTGGACAAGATGGATGGATGGATGGATGGATGGGACTCTAACCCTAACCAAAACCTCTGGGGTGTCCATCTCAGCGCAATCCCGGTCGGATACCCCACTGGTACTGGACTGTACCGCTAATCTCGCTCGCCGCTTCACGCCTACTGGTGGTAACCCTGAAAGTCAGCCTGGTACCACCGTACCTTGAAAAGGAAGTTAAGCTCTTGGTCCTGTCCCCGATACTTCTTCGGTCCTATTACCTTCGTGTCCCATGAGAATATCAGTATGAATAGGTAAGTAAGTTAAGTAGAGAGAATAAGTGTAGAGTGCATTTGTATTCGCTAAAACACTTGTGCACTTTAATTATTCTGATAGCACCTTTTATATTTATTTACAGTGTAATCAGGTCTTATTAATCGAAGATCACAACAATAACCAAAATTCGCACACTAACCTTATTCCAAGAAAGTCCCGACAAAAAACAGATAAGACAATCCTGGTTCGAGGCAAAAACTAATTTACTATCACAATAATTGGCTTAACAGCCCACAGAACGCGCAAACAACTGTCGACAGCCCAAGATGTTGAGATAAACACGAAAAACGGACCAACATAACCTTAAAACATCCCAAACATAACCTACAAACCTTATTTTAAAAGATTCAAAGTCCAATTTTGAACAAAACCTTAAAAAACAAAAGCCAAGTCAACCGTGGTAAGATTCTCTCCTATTTAACCGGCATAATTTGATTATAGTTATCGGATAAAGCTGTCAATCGCGATTAGACAGACGCCATCTTGACAGCATCTCGGCCAATCACAAGCGGAGGTTTTGGATTTCGAAAATCGACGGTGATGGTTACTGATGGTGATTTTAACTGACAAAAGGTTAGCTATGTACGATCTTTCTACGATCCATTTTTTTATTTTTGTCATTTGGTAACCCTTTTTAGGATCAGTAGGCCCAACGCCAAATTTTCACAGAAATAAGTACAGTCTATATATAAAGCCAGATCTAAGAAGACGTCCAAATACCTAGCAATATCCACGATATGCAGTAATATCAATACAACCAACGTAGCCACATTTAGCAGAGCATTCACAGTGGTCCAAAATATCAGAAAAACAAATTGTTTTCCATCCAAACTCATCATTAGGAAAGAAACATTTCTTGACAGATACAGGTGGCAGAAGAGCCAACGGATCACTTGATGGTAAGCGATTACAGCCGCCCGTTGACAACTGCAACACCTGTTGGTGCACAGTGGGCTGCTTTACCTTTTAACCCCCTTCCCCTGGATTGGGCTCCGTAGGTTACCCTCACTCCCGCAGCGAAACCAGCGCATGCACTGCCATATCTCCAAGCTGCTCTCCCACTGGTATAACCTTCTTTTTGAACAATAATCACCAAAATAAATGTTTTCAGAACTTAGTCAAATAGCCTTATATTCGATTTTGTGACTTAATAAGTTCTAGCACCAAACTAAAGACATTAAGTCCATGGACAAGGAATTAAGACAGATCGTAATTTCTAGATTGCAAGATAGAAGGCAAACCTATAGAGAACGAGCAGTGAAAGCTCCAGCCTCCAGCCTGGGAATGCAGAACTGATAGTCGCCTGATGATGATGTCTAATGATTTGTCAGCCGTCATATTGTACGGAACATACTTATTTGTTTTTTGTCATTTTTGTACTCTGGCCCAAGAAAAGAAACATTTTTATTATTTTTATTATAGACTAGTGGCCCGCCCTCACTTTGTTTCAGGGCAGTAAATAAATAAATAATAAATAAATTCACAAAACATCTCATACATTGACCTGACTCCGTACTAAGTAGCTCAAGCACTTGTGTTATAGATATCAGACAGCTGAACCTTGTTGGCCGCAACTTCTATATTTCAAATTTTGTCATTTGTCTATGTGAAAATGTGGTGTGGTCAATAAATGTTTTATTCTTCTTGTTTCTTAGTAATTTAAGAAAACTACTTACATTTTCTATGTTTTCTTGGATCTGGGCTTTCTGGGTTGACGCCCACACTTAATTATCGTCACCTGGTACTCATAGTACAGGGGTTGCCCTAGTTTGAGACCAGGTTGATTGGTGTGATTGACTTGCGCATTTATTGGCCAAAAGTAAATTAAATAACAAAATAATTACAGTATAGTATGTACAATAGCAACAATAGTAGTACAATAGTATGTTTTTATTATTTTATTATTTTATTAATTTTTTCTTACTTCCTATTCTTTTATCTTATTCCAGGATATTATGTATGATTTGGATTATTTTACGATAACATATTCTGTACCCGCTACCTCCTATCGCTCGCGCCACTAATCCTAACGGTGTCTGGATTTGTTCGTGGGAGATGACCTCTAGCCGATATTTTAGGTTCGTGGACTTTTTACACGACTTTTTACACCGCGACTTGTCAATGTTTTGACTGACGGGTAAACATGCAATCTGTAGTGGTACGTACAGTCGAGTTCAAAAATATGTATACACTTTAGGACCTTGTCACAATACATATTTATAAGAAAGTGGAAGTCGTTTTCTTATACATATGTATTGTGACAAGGTCCTAAAGTGTATAGGTACATATTTTTGGAGTTGACTGTACGTACAAGTTAAAATTTTAAGCGAATCTCCCGCTTAACATTGTGTCGTCTATATGTGTTTGTTTATTTGTTGTTTTATTTTGTTCTAGATGTTGTCAAAACTCAATTATTAATAAACTCCAGAAGAGCTATGTATTTTCGTCACACCGGTCAATTTTATTTTAAGAACGTGTCTCGAATCACTCGACGTTGGGAGTGTTAAATGTGGTCGCTATAGCACAATAGCAGCCATTACAAAAACAAAAAAAATATTTTTGAAGTACAGATAGCCACACCTGAGGTTATTACAAAATGTTAAAATTGTGCTTTAACAGTGGGAGAGCCACGCTTCGGCATGAATGGGCCGGCTCGAGCGGAGTAATACCACGTCCTCACAGAAAACCGGCGTAAAGCAGCCCTTGTGCTGTGTTTCGCCGAGTGAGTGAGGGTACCGGAGGCCCACCCAGGGGGGAAGGGGTTAAAAGGTTGGCAGCGCACTTGTAACTCCACTGGTGTTGCAAGTGTCCATGAGCGACGGCAAATGCTTACCATCAGGTATCACCAACCCGCATTAGGCAAGCGCGATGATTAAGCCTGATCCCATCATAGTAACGATGACTTGATTTCTATAATGGAGGCCTTTGCCCTGCAGTGGGACAGTATATCTGTTACTTTACCTTACTTAACGTTATTTTTTTAAATATTCCAAAGCGACAAAAACCCATCAGTGCCATTAAATAATCTAATTCTTTAATAATACTAAGCCACTCTTTCTATTCGCTAATCTCGAGAGCAGCAAAAACCCTAAGGTGCCGCGTCCACCGGAGCGAGCGCAGTCAAAAAGCTAAAAGGATTACTCACGGGCAGGTAGCGGGTTCGATTCCCGTGTAAGCCAATTTTCTGGGAACCGTCGCGGGTGGCACATTTTAACGACATTAAAGATTTCGCAAACAAATACGAGATAAGCGGCGAGAAATTGGTTTCAGTTTTTAGGGTTCCATAGGGATATCTGTGAAACGATTATCTATGATTGTTTTTTTTTACTATGGGAAAGGTCACCTGCTCGTTGGTCTGACGATATTGTAATGATAATGGGGAAACAATGGATGACGCTGGCTGGGGACCGTAGACAGTAGCATGATAGAGATGAGGCCTATACTCAGCAGTACCCACTGCGGGATGTGGCCTGATATGATGATAAATGACAGACAAGAAGATAAATCACCTGATGGTAGGCGATTGCCGCCGTCCATAGACACTTGCAACACCAGTAGAGTCACATGTTAAATGTTGCCAATTTTTAATCCCTTCTCCTCCCAATTAGGCCTCCGGTACCCTCACTCACTCGACGAAAGACGCAGGCGCTGCTTCACACCCGGTTTTCTGTGAGGCAGTCTACTTTGATTTATTTCAAAATTCTTACCTACAATTCGGAGACTACTTACTTACTCCACTGGCTCAGCGACCCGAAGCGAGTCTTGGCCTCCGAAACAAGAGAACGCCACTTCGGTCGATCCTGTGCCACTTGTTGCCAGTCCTTGGCCTGAAGTTCTCGCAGATCACTCTCGACGACGTCTTTCCAGCGATACCTAGGTCGGCCTACCGGGCGTCGGCCTATCGGTCGGCTTTGGTATGCTTTCTTTACGAGACGTTCCTCGTCCAGTCTCTCGGAGACTACAGTTAGTCATTAATTAAAAATGTTGCTGTCACTTTTACAAAGGTGACAAATAAAAGCGACAGCATCAGTTTAAACCAAGACTCATTTTAAACAACGTTCTGAGTACGTAAGAGGGTCTCATCATCATCTCCCTGCCCTGTTCCCAGATTATCTCCCCTCCTAAGTACGCAAAAGGGTCTATGACCTTTGTTTTCCATTGGCAAAACCTACGGCTTGAACACGTTTCACACTTGACCACATAAAAATTAAAAAAAAAGAGATAAGTAAACAAAAAATTGCACCTTATTATCTTCTCTATAAATTCTACATTACAACAAACAAATTTAAGTTGTACCCCTAAATCCTTTCACGTATGACTGAGTTTTCTTTAAAAAAATGCCAAATTTTTTTTAGTAAAAAATCGTCAAACGGGCGGGTTTATCGCCAAAGGTGTTTGAAGAGGGATTGAGAGCTTAATACGGCCTAAGCCGGTCTCATGGTAATGGAATTTGAAATAGATGCCTTTTGGTGTAGAGCCGGGATATTAGATATGTTCTGCTAAAGAGATGCCCGAAAACAGGTGCAAAACTTGATTATTTTTTAACCGACTTCAAAAGGTCAATTTCAGGTGACCCGCTTGCTCGTTTGCCTTCCTATAATATAAAAAAAATACCAGGAAGGTTGTCAATTCGACCCGTAGTGTTTTTTTTTGTAGTATGTTACTCGATTTCTCCGCCAATTATTAATGGATTTTTATGATTCTTTTTTGTTTGGTAGGTATCATTCAAAGGTGGTCCCATATAAATTATATCAAAATTTACTCAGTGGTTTTTGAAAAAATAACCCAAAAGGTTGTTCAATGGTATATATTGATGATGTAGTCTTGAAGTCGGTTTTGTTTTTTTTTCAAAAAATATTTATGAGTTTGAAATAAATTCACATAACATCTCATACATTGACCTGACTCCGTAATAAGTAGCTTTAGCATTTTTGTCATCCCTATACATTATCACTCAATTTGACACATGCAAAATGTCAAATGCATAGAAACTTGTCATTTTCATCTTTGCATGATTATGAATCAGAGTATAAGTACATATCTTACACCTCTGGGTGTCTGGGTGGGTGTTGTTCAATGTTTACAACACCAATGTTTGTCCAGGGTGGGGATCGAACCCACGAACATTGGCGCATGAGGCAGGGTCACTACCAAAGAAACCATATTATGGCCAATTAGTTTCGCTGATAATATTTATAAAGCTCGCCAGGTCTTCCAGTCTAGTTCCAGTTTTTTCTGGCAATTTAATCATCAATATACAATGACCCTCATTCTCATTAATATTTTGGACTCGTAAAGTGCATAAAATGTAAGGAAAAATCCAACAAGTAATAAAAGGATAATAAAACTACAAAAGTCGATGAAACCTTGATAACATCGACGTTTGGGCTTATGCGTGGCACGTCCCTACGCGTCAGGCCTAATGACGTCATAATGACCTTATGTGGTCAAAACACACAAATCATACAAGATTATTTAAAGGTTGGCAGCGCACTTGTGACTCTACTGGTGTTGCAGGTAACTACGAGCGGTGCATTAGCTTAGCATTGGGCCATATATAAACACCAAACACAACACAAATATCTGTTTCATCAGCAAACATTTCTGTTGGTGCGGGAATCAACCCGTGTCTTGTTAAAGTTAAATCATACAATTTAGTTGTTTAAAGGTTGGCAGCACACTTGTGACTCTACTGGTGTTGCAGGTAGGATGCAGCAGGAGGCAGGTATGATGGAGGCCTTTGCCATGCAGTGGGAATTACAGGTCGATTCACGAAAGATGACCACAAATGACGATCGTCTACGCATGTAATCTCACGAAGTAAATACTCAAGACAAAAAACATGTTCAATTAAACATAGAATGTGTTTGGTCTAAGCCCTTATAGTGACTCAACTTGAGAATAAGCCACTTCTTCATGAGATTTCATGCTTAGACCATCGTCATTTGTGGTCATCTTTCGTGAATCGACCTATACCTAACCTTACCTTACCTTATTTATTTTTTTTATATTAAAGAACAAAATATGTTGTTCAGAATGATTGTTAGAAGACGTGGTTAAAGGGATGTCAATGTTCACAGATACAACCTGTATAGGGTAGAATATTAAAAAAAAACGTTTAGTGGCAATGGCAAACTACATCAGCATCCACTATAAACAGAAATTAAAGCTTACTATACTTACCCTATGCAGTTGTATCCGTGAACTTCTTTAACCGCGTCTTCTAACAATTATTCTGTACAACATATTTTGTTTTTTACATATTACTTATAAACTAAAGTGAAATATTAGACTATAAACTGACCAATGCAGGGCACAGGCCTACATTGTATCATAGAAATCAAGTCATCGCTACTATGATGGGATTAGGCTTTTAATCACCACGCCTGCCTAATGCGTATTGGTGATCACAAACCCGAGCTATGTTTGACAAATTCGTAACATACTTTTGCCCGGGACCCTAAGATCACGGCCCGGACTTAAACCACTAGACCAACGAGGCGTTAAACGATGATATATGACTTTTCGAAAATAGTAGCAAAAATTTCATCTTTTGAAATGTAGAGTCGAAAAAAATTTTTGACTCAAATTTCAAAAGTCATAGAACAAATCTTGTTCAAAATGGATAGTAGAAGACGTGGTAAAAGTTATGTACATTTTTACAGATACACCCTGTATTAAAGCTCAGCGACCAACCTGATATTACAGATCAATTTATTATACAGGCTGTACCTACCTGTGAACATTTACATCCCCTTACCCAAGTATTCTACCAACCATACTCACTAATCAAAATCTTTATTGCATCCATAGTGTAGTTAAAGTATCTATCTATTCTAAACAACATCTGTTTAATGACTTTTCGAAATCAAAGGTGTCACTTCAGAGTCCAGGGTAGGTTTAGACAATGATTTTGTCAATATTTTTGGAAAGGACATAAAAATTGAGATCTTTTAGGTACGGTGGCCAGCACATCAAGTTACTACAATCTGTCAAATTTCTTCAATCAAACCTCACTTTTATGTCAAACATGTTTGGTTCAATATCAACTGAGGAAATTTGACAGATTGTAGTAACTTGATGTGCTGGCCACTGTACATGCCATGTTCTATGCTAACTTGGCTGTTATTTTCACATGCCTACTTAATGGGTAGAGTGAAGAAAGAAAAAGCAAAACCACTTTTAAATGAGTAAAAACATATATTTTATATCACTCGTCTTTTATGTTACTACACTTCCATACGGTCAGAACGAGACCACCAGTACAGTCACGGAGAAAAGTATTAGTCGAATACACACAAATACAACCAAATGTATTCTATATCGGAACTAACACACATATTTACATCGTCACTAAAGAATTAAATACTATTCAAGAATGTACAGTTATGAGCTAAAGTTTAAGTATATTATATAAATTTATTATGTATAAAGTATTATGTACAACCTGCGTAACTATGGCATACGAAACCCACAAATATTGAAGGAACAATTTATTTATTTTACTATAGGAAAATGTACAATTCTCATTTAAGTCCCGCGATATTTTAAGTACGACGAAATAAATAAATTTTATTTACATAATATTTTTAACATAATTTATGTGATCTATGCGATAGACCTAATTTTGATGCTATATGATCTAAAGAGTATTTTGCATAGAACATATAGGTTTGTAGATATATGTTATAAGACTTTCCATACATTGTATACAACTATATTATTCTTGAAATTTTCAAAACCAATGTAACATAAATAAAACAAAATATGAACATAATAATTTAGCTTTCGCCACATTATTCAGTAAATATCTTCCCTCTACTTCAAAGACTCAAAAGTAATTTATATAATATACATACACATATAAATATGAATATTATGCATAGTATAATACTGAATAATAAAGATTGTTTAATGTTTTACTCGCATATTTATACTAAAGGAACTGACTTAATAAAACTATGTCAAATTGAGCGATTTTACACATTAAAAAGTGATATTTATATTAACTTCGGCATCGATATTTTGCGTTTATACAAACGCCTACACTTATATTATATTTGCACCGTAAGCAAGTATTAGATACATCTCCTAAGAGGGTATGTATTATGTAAGTATATCTACATAGTATGCTATGAAAAGTCAGCCGATTTTTTATGGCTTATTCCCTGTCCACCCGGGGTCTACAAACAGAGTGTGAACAGCGGGAATAAGCCAATTTATTATGGAAAACCTTTTTTATTTTGCGATATGCATAAACATACTTCGTTTTTCAATTATGGTAGAGCTACCCATTATTATGCGACTCATGATTAGTAACAACTACCGGTAGGAAGATACGGGTACCTATCTTCCTCCCAAAATAGATCACATAATAAAGGGTTTACATCTTTTTATGACAGTAACACTGGTATTACAATACAATCTACCTGTTAAATTAAATTATTTTGCCAAAGGTGCATTAAATCCCACCAAAACAATAAGAAAATTACAAATAGAAAAAGAACAATTTAAAATTGACTAATTTATAAATAAGCTATAAAATGTACAGAGTTTGTGTATTTTTCTATTGTTAAGGTGTAACAATTTTAAGTTTTTTAGGAAATATTGAAAACTGTCTTCTAAAGAGCCATCCTAAAAGTAAACAGTTAATACGCAAGAAAGAGTCAATTTCTTCTTTGTGACAAACATATTTGTAGCGAAAATCGGAACTAACCAATGGTTATTTTTTATTCTGTTATAAAAATTTAGAAACAGTACCAAAGTACGTACAACCACATATCAAATTACCTATAGAAAACTGACAAATTTCTTCATTATACTTTCGTTTTACTGTCAAACACTTTAGATTGAATATATAAATTGAGAAAATTTGTCAAGTTATGATAACCTCATGTGTGGCTGATTGTACATTTACCAAAAAATCTTGTAACGTTATTAATACAGTGGCTAGCACATCAAGTTACTACAATCTGTCAAATTTTCTCAGTTGATATTGAACCAAACACGTTTGACATAAAAGTGAGGTTCGATTGAAGAAATTTGACAGATTGTAGTAACTTGATGTGCAGTGCAGGCCACCGTACATTGTTTTTTTAGATTTTTTTTATAATTTTGTCTTAAGAATCTTCTTCAGACCACGATCCAGAGTTTTACAAATCTGGTAATAATAATTCACTGTAATCGAATTCCGTCTGACCTTCGCTTCGAAAACAGGGCCTAAAACGAACCAGATGTTACGACCGAATAAGAGTTTCCCTCCCTTTCATATGCGCTGTGTGCACATTTGTTTGGATGCGACAGGTATATTCTCATTCCTTACGGGAGTGCTTCGTTATAAGCCACCAGACTAGGGGACCAATACTCAATAACCAAGCATAGTGCAAACCAATAACGAATGTGAACATTCCGCGCCTCATGGCAAATTTCAATTGACATTCCACTGGACTCTAAATTTTCGGTAGAAACGTGACAAAATAACTGACGCCCACGAGGCTTATTCAGAAAATAGCATAATAGTTCCGATTTGTGCCGCGCACCAAACTACATTTGTCACACTGCTGTAATCAGCATTGGATCAAAATACGTCTGACGACCTTTAGACAGTGAAACTAGATAACTAAGCAATGGAACATAGAATACCCAATCAAATAGAAACGTACATATGCGTACAATCTGATGACGTAGCAAAGGACCTACGTCTTAGTGCATTCAGATGACTCCTTTATTCTTAGAAGAGTCTTCACATTATTTCCTAATTAAAAACCAATTAAGAAACTAACCTTATCTTCAACGTGCGACTCCAGTAAGCGAATAATACCGCATAATCAACGAATTAGAGGCAATCAAGACTGCATAATTAAAAATCTGAAAGAATACATCGTAAAGTACGAACATGGCCGATAATCGGGTTTAATGAATAAAATCGATAATTAAAATCCACTCGTAGTTAATTGAGCTGAAAATGGAATCTAGGCTCGAATTGCGAACGGACGTAACGCTTTTTAATTTTAATTGCTTTTTTATATATTTCTGGGCTGGGTGTTCTCGGAAACATAATCGGCCATTGAGCTGCTACTGACTTTTATACTGTTCATTCAATAGGCTTCTTTTTTTGGTTGCGACAGACAATTATTTGACCTCAATCACACTTCATGTTAAGCGAATATATGGTCTGAAGTGGGTTATCCTTGTTTTAGAGAAGCCCTTTACTCTAGCTTAAAAAGTTCCAGGTTAAAATGTGTACAGATAATTTTTTGGCGGTTAATGAGTTCTTCTCTTAGGCTATTCGCATCAAAAATAATTCTAAACATTCAGCTGGAGCTTCAAACATAGTGATGGTAACCTAGTTTTCGCTGGGTAGGTATACTGATCCTCTAAAACCGTTTAAATGAATATGCCAGTATTTTCTCATGAAATACTAAAGAACAAACAGTTTTTTCTTTTTTTATTCTTACTAGTAAGTAGCACTGTTACTTGTAGCTACTTTTATGACGGATATTATCGAAACTAAAACCAGAGTAAAAGAAGTTACAAACAATTAAATCTCTTATTACACATTCAAGAAATCTTTTCAAGTACATTTACCTCCAAAACAAGTTATTACGCCACGCAAAATAACTAAATACGTTGTTTTAAAATTGATCCGTAAATCGATATGGCGAGAACTCGATACTCGTAATCGTAAATCAAATGAACAAAAGACGGAAAGGAAAATACAAATTAGCCTTATAATCGGGCATTAAAGGCTTCGTTTTGAGCTCAAGAATCCGTGAGCGGTTGTTTTCAGTCGTAAAAACGGTTTACTGCTTTCGAATACTTTATGAATTTGTTTTGACTTCAAACAGACGTTTGCAAGGGGAATAACACTTGCTATTGGTAAAAATTAATAACATACAATAGCGGTCCAAGATAACTCCCTTGCATAGCCTCTCAATAATACCCCTTAAAAAGTTAATCGTGACTAAAAATTCTTGTGTTTTGAAAAAAGTGCACGCTATTAAAAATGTATTACGCTAATACTTTTATAAGCACTCAGTCAGTTCTACTATTACTATTATAGTGTGTCTCTGTCTAAAGCCGTACTCAAATCTTTATAAGATGTTTATGAATGTTGTTATTTTTTTCCAATGAAATATTGTGAAGTCATTTAACCAAGTATCTATTCCGAAGTATTAACTATTTCCGATGCTAATTTGACAAACTGATAGGCATCTACATGACTTTAAGTTTACTACGAGTATTAGCTCAAACCATACCATATAGAGACAAGTTTATTAGGAATAATATTATGACTGAACAGTAGCAAATTAATACGTATTTTTAACTTAAAAAATAATATGGGCATAAATGATGCCCATATTATTAGCAGCATCACATCTTGAATATTTTATGTCGAACAGCGAGCATCATAACGACTCTAAATAATCTCGTAATGGCCCATAACAAAGATAGTATGAGCAACCAGCAACGCCCAATCTCACCATAAGATACTTATCAGAAAAATTGGGCGCGTAGACAAATAGCCATAGAGAACAATCGTCAACAGATTAAAAACAATTTCGTTCAAGCAATTACCGAAGCGATCCGAGCTCAAGATAGAAGGTTTTTGAACGCATCTCTTAATAATAGTCCAAACGGCAATAATCGCCTCCATCTCTATGAATACCACTCCTCTCGCTCTAACATATGGGCATTTAATCTATCCGTTCACCGTTGACAGGGCTCGTTTAGAAACCACAACATATCAGTTTTTGAGATCTAAATTTCTAATTGTACCCACATCACTTGAGGAACGTATCCGAGGCGTTTTTAATTAATTTAGCCCCAAAACTATTATAATACGGCCAATTTTGTTATCTAATAACTCATGACGCGCTAACAAGCCGGCCATCTTGAATGTAGTCCGTTAAATTAATGACATGGTCGCCTCCCAAAATAAGTTAACAAATTGGTGTGAATTAACAATTTTTTGTAAGTAATTTATTGGACTCGTTGATTGAAGCTTGTTAAGTTTATTAATATTATTATATACAGTGTAGGCTTTAGTATTTAAATCGAAATTGCAAAATAACTTTCTTAAACTTCTATCAAAGTTTATGTTTGCGTTGGATTACCAACTTTATAATCAATCTCAGACCGATCAATGTGAATAAATAAAGAAAATAACGCCTAAATCTAAATTACACTTTAATATTTACAAGAATCACTTTAGTCTATAAGAAATACTAATTTTCGGATCTTACCCTACATTTCACCATGTAATAATGTAATGTAATAAACCCTACGTGTTTTAGTTTATTATCTAAATCGGAGATGCACATGATTAAGTATTCTAGTTCTATTGCAGCGAAAACTATGATCTTCATCAAGATCTAGTTTATCTTTGTGCCATTTCTCATCAATATCAGTACACCGTAGCAGATACAGTAGCTTCCGCATTTATATTTTAGCAGGAATAACATCCGTAAATCAGTATTTTACAACTTAAACCTCTAATAGTCTTTACTTCACTTCACGTTTCATTCTCACTTTCACTTAGTTCATCCATGTCCATATCGATCAGTTCTTCGTCTTCTTCATAGGAGTTGTTGAACTGTCCGTCTTCGGGTTTAGAACTAGAGGAACCGGACTTGTTACCAGTTTTGGCTTCTTCTTCTTGCTGCATTCTTTTATGCTTCGTTCTTCTATTTTGAAACCATACTTTTACCTGTGGAAGAAGAAAAGACGAGTTAGTATTTCAACTAGTATTAGTATTTGCGTTTCCAGAATCCAATGCCACTGAGGATACAAGAAACTGAGAATTGAACTTTGGGATGAGATGAGATAAGTTTGAAAATGTTAAAGGAGAACAAATTACTTAAATTTTAGATTGTATTGTAGTAATAAATTTTATCTTACAATCTAAAGTAGTTTAGGAAAATATATCAAGCACAAACATTTAAAACTATATTCTATCAATTTAGCTTAATGATTTTGTAACAATCAGTGTTGTTAAAATAGGTATTCATTATTTTATGTGCAAATGCCATACGGTATTCAAACATTAAAAAGATGAAGCACACACAGCGAATCACTGCACATAACCCCATTTAGGTACATCTAACAGAAGCTCCCTAAATTCACAGTCGGTTAACCAAACGATAAAGGATTATGGGAAACGCCAATAAAAATCCTACACAACCCTCTTCGTCATATATCACTCGCCATTGAAAGAAAATCCGTCGTCGAAAACTTTCCTAGCGCAGTTTCCCGCGAAAAAACCTTCCGCCATTTTGTGCGATCTGTCACGGGGCTAATGGCCCGCGAAATCTATTCAAATCGCATCCAGCCAGGGTCGTGTGTATGGGGCTAATAAACAAGGTTTAATGTAATGTTCGAGATTCAAAATTGGCGTGGATATTTCGTTATTTTTGGCAACAGATAATATTTGACTATTATTTTTTGGTAAAGCCATAAGTAAGTTAGTATTTATTCAGATTATGTATATAGGTCAAATCTTGAAAGTCAAAAACATAGTTCATGCGATTCAATGGATCTGATAGGTATTTACTTAGTACTTTGTTATTTGTATATCTCTGTGGTTTGATATCTGTAACAGAACTGCTTAAGCTACTCAGTACACAGAGCCAAGTCATTGAATGAGATGTTCTGAATTAATAATGTATTTATTTTTTCAGCAATAAAATAAGATTAAGCCTAACACGTTTTTAAAACTTTTAGATAGTTCGTTTCAAAAAATGGTCCCACGTCTATCATCAAGAAATCTGTTTCCACTTATTCCTTTTTTAATAACAATAAAGTAACTTGAAAGGTACTCTGAACTAAGTTTCAAAGTATTTAGTTTAGAATTTCATCGCATTAATAAGTCAAGTTAAATACAATTGTGTTGTAAAATATTTATAAAGTCAACATAAAAGAGCGTTTCTTTTATGTCGACCAAATTCATGGCATTTCGTTTCCCTCTCAACCGCTGCTATTTTGAGCAAAAACAATAAAACTCAATTCGATTCAAAATAACCGTTATTGTACACAATGGCGTTTATCAGTAACAAGTTAAATCTAATTCATTGCCTTGTTTGTTTTGCAATTTCACGGCAATGTATAACCACTTACATAGCCGTACGATTGGTGTTTAAAATTAAATTCGAAACCCGTTATGGAAAATTGAAAAAGTTATAGCCGCAAGGAAAAGTTAGGAAGCCATTTTGTTATGACTTTTTAAGGTTTTATGGTGATGGTTATTTTCAAATTCTTATTTGCTTATATTTTATACCTGGCTGAGTATTTGAATGGCTTTTTAAAGTCATCGTTAGCTACAAGTTTACAATAGTAGCGAAAAAATTTAGTGTCCACTCAATGTTTTAAATGAATATAGGTAATTGAATTGCTCAGTTTTGCAAATATTGTAATTGAATGATAGTTTACAAAATGAAGCATTTTACACATACATTTACAAACAGCTATTAGCTGTTTTTCATATCTGTCTTAAATGCACATATCTAGGGTATAAAAATGTACGCCTCTCAGGGTCTGTATCACAATAATATGGATAATTCTTCATAAGCTTTAACCTACTTATTGCTACTTCACGACAGTCAAATAGCGTTATAATATTATGTCACTTTACATCCATGAGTTGACAGATAGAAATCGCAACTTTTATCCTCAAAACCATTGATGTCTATTTGATTAGTGGCTACGAGTTTTTTGACGCGTCTTGATGCGGTTTGCTTCTCTAGTCCTATTTAACTCAATGCTCAAAACAATTTGTGTTGCATAGCTATACGACGTTTTATCTTTACATTTTGCAACAGGCCAGTGTATCCGTTTATAATGCTGTGGTGGTGCGTCAAAGTCAATAATACACCCAGGTTCATAAATAAACAGATAATCATTACCGTATTAGAAATTATACCCCTTGTTAGCCAACCGTTTGGCTTTCCACTCCAAAGCGCGGGGGTTCTCCGAAACTATTAGTACTGACACGCTACATTAGGTGCATATGTGAACATCAAATATCAATCAGCTAGTTTCCGAGCCTTTTGAAGGGTAATGGTCCGTAGAGGGAGACGGAAGAACGGGATAGCATGTTATTGAAAGGTTTCAGATTGATGACATTTTTAGCAACTTTGTCAACATATAAGAAAAATTGTTCTTTTAGCTTGTTCATGATGAAGATTTTAGACGCTTGAATGCCATTGATGGGAGGGGCGTTCATAGCTGTAATGTCGTTATCCAACAATCAGTCTTTTGACTTTTTGTTATCATCCGAATCAGAAAAATTATGTTAAATATAACAATCTATTCCAAATGACTACCTTGTTTAGTTTCTGAGATACCTAGATGTCCTTAGCTAAGACGAATGTAATAAAGCTTATAATAATAGGCTATTTAAGTAATACGTAACTCTTTTAAATAGATTTAGGGTATTTTCCCTTGATGTTCCATAGACTCGGGTTTTCCTGCCTATGTAGGTACCAACTCTTTTGTAACGTTTTTAATATCAGAAGTAGCTGAAGGAGACGAAAAGTGAATATATTGTTGAGGATCAATGGCTGGGCTGCAGCCCTCCTTTTATATTGTTTATTTTTTCTATGATTTTTACTATTTTGATTTGATTATTGTTTTGTTTTACTTGTCTTTGGTCTATGATTTTGGATTGTGATTAAGTGTTTTGGAAATACAATTATTATTTTGCCAATATCAGACTTTTATTAGCATCCAACCCACTCCAGCGAACCTATTGAGGACTAATTCATACAAATTGCTCAGCAGAAGTTTCCTATTCATCGTTATTGTTTCCTTAGCACTTAGGTGCCTATAATTTGAGTTACAATACCAACAGTCCATACTACAATTATGTTTTACAAACTGCCATTAACACACGCTTCTTTATGATACAATGTTGTCATCCCACAATCAACAGGCATTATATTAGCAAAATGACACCAGTAATTTTGCAGTCATTCCTCATCTTATTGTTCAGAGAACAAAGTCCAAAATGACATGTTCGTAAAGTCGTGGTAATAAATAAAAGATTTATTAATGCTAAATACAACTGAAGGAGAATGCTGGCGACGAATGCTTGTAAGACAAACAATGTATCAGTGGAAACTAACTACCTTTGCGCGTATCCTGTTAATAGCTGTGCTTAATATGTGAAGTGGCGTAACTTCTGTGTTAAAATGTACGCTATTGACTGTTTTAGTCAGTTCCTTTATATTGTCAACGTTTATGATTGTGTTTATATGTTCATCTTTACTATTTATAATGGGTGAATTCAGTAAACAAACTACGTGTTTTATTATTTTCATTGACTTTATGTAACTGAAGAGGCTAGATTATATGTTTTGATATTAATAAGTGTTCTATCTACTCTTAACTTGAATAAAGTGAGACCTAACTTAAAGATTTTTCTATTTCTATTTCTAAAATAATGTTGTGGCAGGTAACCCACTTAGAATCATTATCTTTAAATGCCACACAAAGTGTAGAAAGGAATGCTTCTAAAATAAAATCAACTATTTATAACAAACTACAAAAACAATACACAGTTAAATATGAAGAAAACTGATCTCTATAAATCTACGTAAAAGAAAACAGACCCACACAAACCACGCCATTACACGATCCTCTTTCCCTCCCTAAGGATACCAACACGAGGTCCATACAACTGGGACCAGTGAACCCTATGGCTATTTAAATACGGGTTAAAATGGGACGGTGGAAAGTTGAGATTCCCTCAGGGACGTTCGGGTACGGTTTGCACAAATTGTCCAAGTTAATGGCGGTACACGGGGCACGCCATACATCATAATCGATGGTGGTGATTTGGTGTGAATTGCTATGTGGACGGGTGTTTGCTCAGAATGGCTTAAAGTGTAACAAAAAAGTCTTATCTATACTTTCACAAAGAGGCATCTCAATTAAATTAAGTAAACTGAAACGACATACGATGTAATCGACACCCAACGCCATTTATTGACATAGTTCGGAACTGATTTTATCATTAATAAAAAATATCACTTTTATAAATTAATGATAAAGCAACAATCGCACCTGATGGAAAGCGAATGAGATGTAGGACATTTTTTTGTAAGGGCTGTACAGCAAAACTTTATAATAAAATTATAGAAGGGACTCTACGTTGTGTGCAATTAAGGTCAAGTCCCTTCTATAAGATGAACCTAATCGGATTTTATCACAAAATTTAGCCATCCACTTTTTTTACTTCGGTAGGTTAATCATCCACATTCACGAGAGAACAACGAAATTTAAAAAACAAATATTATATGTAATGTTTCCTAGCACTGTTGTTTATTGTTCATAAAGTTTTCATTTTAAAATAATTGTCCCCTATTTGCACACTCACAAAAGACATTATTATAAGTGTACCAACGCTCAAATTAAACAATAAATTAATTCAAACTTTCACCGAAAACTCCCATTCAAAAGCATACAATAACTCACAAACAACCGTTCTAAACAAATGATCGAGCAATCATCTATTTTTGATGCAAATTTAATGTCCTACACTCCACCCGTCGTATCACAATACAATTTTAATTCACCCCACACGAGGACAAAAATGCATCTGTCCACATCGTAACAAAAACCATTCTCAAAAGACCCGTCTCTCAAAATACATCGCTACCGAATAAGTCGCAAATTACACTGGTGGAATAATAAAAGTCATAAGTCTCCGCAAACAATCGTTTTAATAGAGTAAGGGAGAGCTCCGCACATCATAATACGACCCGTACTAAATAAATAGAGGGCGCTATTCGCAACATGCCCCAAAATGCGATTAAGTACTTATGTACGCGATTATACCATTCCCCTACGGATTAGCGCGGGAGCGAAACGGCCGCGCCAACGGGAGAGTGCGAACGAGACAGAAAATATGAGGGGAGATACGCAATTAAGGGGTAGAGCGTGAATTGGGCCAAAATTTAAGCGGAAAGCTATTTATCTGTATATTACTTTATTGTCGATCCATTAGCGTGCGAGAGGGACGGACTGATGAGCGAGAGAGAGGAGCTATTACGCGACAAATTGGGGTTGTTAGGTATTTGCAATTTTTACGAGTTACGCTCTCCCCAAGCGGGTTTGGGGAATTGCTTTGGAGAGGGAGATGGGAGAGTTTCGGGTTGTGTTAGAGCGAGATAGAAGATCACGTCATGACATTTAATGTAGTTACGAAAGATCAATTGGACGCTAATGGGTTCTTTGTGATATTATAATTGGTAACGGGTTAGGTAATTTATATTGGCCGGTAGATTTTCTTGATTAATGTTTACTTTAGAAAATTACGGGTAGCCATTTTATGTATAATCTTTTGTAATAATAGTTGTAATGGTGGTTTAGCAATGGGTTTTTTCTTACTAATCATGCCTTAACTATTGCGTGTGTGTCTGTTGGCAGTTACTCTGTAATTATTGGTAACGAGAAAATATTTTGATGCTGATGTTCAATTATAAGTGAATATAATAACTATCTGAATAAAAAGTGAGCATATTGGTTTTAAAAGGTAGTCTGTTTTGGTTTAGATGTTCGGTTACCATAATTAATGTATTCATATCACGTTAGAGTTAATAAAAAAATGCTACTGACGTTAATTAGTCTCCTACATTAGGTACATTCGAGTACAATCGACGAGGAAGAACTAAATTCTTTTATCTGAAATTGATTTGTAACATCACATAAAAAAATACCTCGTAGCACATAAAAATACAGTCTCAACATTATAAATGGGAAAGTGTGTCTATCTGTCTGTATATTTGTCTTTCTTTCACGGCAAAACGGAGCAACGAATTGACGT
This sequence comes from Cnaphalocrocis medinalis, assembly GCA_014851415.1. Taxonomy (NCBI): domain Eukaryota; kingdom Metazoa; phylum Arthropoda; class Insecta; order Lepidoptera; family Crambidae; genus Cnaphalocrocis; species Cnaphalocrocis medinalis. Next base: position 4,752,636 of record CM026298.1, on the reverse strand, counting down.
GATTTTTTTAAGTGGCGTTAGTTGAAAGGATGGAGAGTAACATAGACTTTTTGCCCCTTTCTAACCCCCCATTTTGGGGAAAGTAGGGGGCACGAGCGAAGCCGCAGGGAAAAGCTAGTGTATAATAATTTCTGTGGTAGAACCTCGTCGTTATAGCTTATTAAGTCGAGGCGCCATTTTAAATTCAATATTTAATGTTTTTTAAATAGCATATTATGAAAAAATTACAATATAACGTATGTTACAAAATGTAAAAATGCGTAACTACAGACCAGAGTAACTTGTTTACTAAAAGCTGTTGTGCAGGTATTTTTCTATTTTGTTGGAGCTTTTTAATGAGCAACTTAACATAAGCGTTGAAAAGTTAAACAAGACTTAATAACATGGGAAACATTTAACGAACAACATTGTATAAGCTGCGTGTACGCCTCGGTTTCACGGGGATGATAAAATAATCGCTATATTTTGGTTAGTATTTGATATATCTTTATAAATTGTAGCTTATGAGTTATTTTGATATGTAAGCTATAATATTGTGAAGTTTCATCAAAATCGAACTACAAAACAATGGAATGAACTGTCACCAGCGGTATTTTCGAACCGATACGACCCACAAACCTTCAAAAAGCGAGCGTATTCCTTCTTAAAAGGTCGGCAGCGCATTTGCGACTCCTCTGGTGTTTTGGGTGTCCATGGGCGGCGGTAATCACTTACCATCAGGTGAACCGTCTGTTCGTCTGCCCCCTATCTCATAAAAAAAAATACATTCAGTAGTTTTTGTGTGAAAGCGGTAACAACGTAGATTTTATCATATAAAATTTCGCGTTTAAATAATATTAGTTGGATGATCATACCTACTAAAATCTGTAACTTTTGGTGCAATAAAAATAAATCTATCAAACTACTTATTTGTAATTTTCTTTTTTGTAAATTGTTGTGTATGTATTTTGGTGTTAAATAAAAAAAATATTTTTACGATATTTTGTCCGACCCATTACATTTCATAATACAAAGATTTATATTTTATAGCCTGAACTAAAGTCATATTTACATCCGGAGATTGTCGTATATCCGGTACAGTCAGGAACAGACGTCTTGTATGACAGTTCGTATGGTTTGTATGGGAAGTTATACTGCGCTTATATTTTCGATTATTGCTTATAGATTTTCATTTCCGTTCTTTGTTTAATTTGTATAGGTCTTTAATGTTAATGTATAGTAATAATCATTCTAACCTGAATTTACATACAGAAGGTATGAGTAGGTAAATCAAACAATAACTGTTTCTGACTAGTTTTTTTTAATAATGATTTACATTTTCTAGCACCTACCACTAAAAATGAGATTTGTAAAGTTTGACAGAATCGGTTCACATTTGGATAATACCCCCTGTTTGCTACACTCTGTATAGGAGGCCCGTGAGCTACTAGCACTCAAAAATGTTACGTCATATATAACAACCTGAACTTAAAACCTTACTTTTATTCACTAGCATAAACATACAAAGTCCGTATCACCACATCTAACGAACCAATAAACGCACTACCCCATCGCACTGGCATCGGCCATTACTCAGCTTGGCAACTCCGATTACTGGCAACCTCGATTACGCTTGGCAATCCCGATTAGCGCATTGAATTCCGCCAGTCTCGGGCGGGCGGAATGCGCGCTTTCCGCTTCCGCCCGCCATAGGAAACTTGGCGTTTAGGTCTTAGATTAAGCGTCGGATAAGTAGATACTAAGTTGAACGGACTTGAGTATAATGTGTTTGGTGAATGGTTAAGTGAATGGACTTAGATTTATTTAACTCTTTCTGTATTCTTTCCAAATAATATTGATAGATAGATAGATTTTTTTTTTATTGGATTGCACTTGACCACATCTCACCTGATGGGAGTCACAATGAGATCTAAGATGTAGCGTGCTTTCCCAGAAATATAATAACGTTAACGAGAATAGATAACGTTTATTGTCCACAAAAGAAATAACAAAATAATTGCAGTTTATGTAGTGTACAGACAGCCACACATCAGGTTGCCAACCTGTCAAATTTCCACAATTGATATTCAACCTAATGTGTATGACAGTAAGAAGAGAGTCGATCGAAGAAATTTTTGTATACTTTGATGTGGTGTTGTACGTACATAGAACAGTTAATTATAACTTATATCCGAATGCCATAAATAACGGACGATAACCCAAAGTAGGAGCTGGGTGTTCATAAAATCTTTCGCGTCAGTTAAGCACTTCCATCAATAAAGATTTCCGCTGAGGATGTATTAGTTACTGCTTATTTATTTTTATATTAATTGGTTAGCAATAAATGGAATAACACTTCTAAGATATACAGTTATGATTTTAGTGTATGTATGTACAGACAGACAAATATCAGATGGCTTAATTGGGTTGGGCTGGCCATATCTGCCGCAGAACAGACAACCGTTGGGGTAAACGAGTTCTGGAGTGGAGACCGCGTCTTGGTAAACGTAGTGTAGGACGACCTCAAGGCCAGATGGTGTGACGATCTGCGCAAGAGGGCTGGCTGGAGCTGGATGCGAGTAGCCGAAGATCGATCAAAGTGGCGAGCATTTGGAGAGGCCTATGTCCAGCAGTGGATTGCAACAGGCTGATGATGATGATGATGAATTGGGTTAATGCCAAAAGTAACTCAGGCCTAACTTGGTTGATTTTGAGTTTTCAATCTGTAATTATTATTTGCCTATAACTAATATTGAAAATTCAAAATCAGTTAAGTGCACTTAACGACTTTTTTTCATAATACGACAGCGTGGCTCTCACACGTATTGTTTACCATTTCACCTTTTCCGCAAAACTTGTTGAAACGATTATCCGATTGCGCAAGATTCACGAGAGTAAAAACAAGCTAACTCCACAAGTGGTGCGGAAGGAAATCAATAGACCTGAACTAAGTTTCAATAATCGCGATATGCCGATAACTCTCCGCTAGGATGATTAGACGGTAAAAAACTGCTAAACATTGAGACGGGATGTAGTAAAAGCGAGGCGCTAGCTAAATTTATTGCTTGGAAAAACATCTTAGATGGATAGCCCTGCATCATGGCATTTGGTATCGATTCTTTTGACTAATGATCGGAAATTCGTGCGTCTATCACCTAAACTTTACTTATAGTTTTTTTTTATCTGATAGGTGGCACATGAGCAGACGGATCACCTGATGGTAAGCAGCGATTGCCGCCGCCCGTAGACACTTGCAGCACCGGTAGAATCAAGAGCGCGCTCCCAACCTTTACCCTATTCCCCCCAATCGGGCCACCGGTACCCTCTCTCTCACGCTGGTGTTCTGTGAGGTCGTGGTATCACTCTGGTCGAGCCAGCCCATTCATGCCGAATCGTGACTTTCCCACGATTTACTGAGATTATATCTCTCTCAAACTAGAATCATAACAGTAAGTACTTATTTCGATTTTGAATAGAAAAATATCGCTTCGCTTCATTTACTCTCTAGGCTTAACGATTAAAAAAACAACGCGAAAACCAATCAAAAGCAAATAAATTAGAGCTTACCTCAGCTCATTTGAGGGTAATTTTATATGTTAATAGCCACTAATTGCAGAGCGTACGTTACGCGATCTCCTCAGATAATTATGTCGAAAAATGTTTCTTTCCAAGTTTTTCACAAGATGGCGCAGTCGGGCGTGACTCCATTGACGTGTTTTAATTTAAAGTCCGTTTCTTGTCGTTTTTATTATTATAGGCGGTAAATGTTGATTAAAAATTATAAGGTATGAGTATTATTATGCGGTTATATAGCTCTAACCGTTAACCAATAATCCGACAATTTCGACTTTTTATTAGATACAGTTAGGGGCCCGCCCTCACTTTGTTTCGGGACATTATATTAGTTCCACTGTGTAACAATAGATGGCGCTGTGCGTTAATTGTATCGCGCAAGTGCTTTGTGTTTTCAGTTTACCTATATGCCCTGGCGTGCATCATGAGATTATCCTCTTTATTAATAGTATTGATGAAGATATAGACTATAGCAGCCGCCCGCAAATCGCCTACGCGTGGAGTTAGACAATCTACACTATATATTTTTATAAATTGTAGCCTATGTGTAATTCTGATATATACATATTCTGATATATATATGTATTCAGCTTTCTATATTATTATTGTAAAGTTTCATTAAAATCAATTCTGTAGTTTCTGCAAATTCAGTGTTATTATTTGCAGAGAAAAGCCGCAACATTTTTAACACTGCTAATGTGTACCGAGTGAGTTGTCACGTAAACCACTTGCTGTGACGTAATAGAGTCGATTTTTTTAAGAGTAGAATCCGTTGGTCGATAAAACGCTTCACACCGGCGTTTTATTGAGTGACCGTGAGTTTGACTGACTTCGACAGTTGACTACCCATCTCTACCCTCCTATATTGAGGATAACTACGCTAATGTCAGGCGAATTTATCCTCATAAAGGAGGATAGAGTCATATAGGTATTAAGAAAATTACACTTTCGGGTCTGGTCGGTAGGTATCTAGGTAGGTATATCATGTTGTCCTGATATGTCATTTAAATATTTAAGTTACAATTTATTACAGCTAATACCGTATCGAAACTCAAGCTCGCCTTAATAAAATGACTTTGGGCAAACATACAGCCCATGTTCGTAATTGCCCTAATTACGCAAATTGCCCAACTGCCCTGCCCGGGCAAAACCTGTCGACGTACGTCTGAGTGAGACTAAGTATGCCCTGCGGGTTTGTATGATACAGTGTATCTTGTTGTATGGTCTCATAGCATGATATTCCTAGCTGCGTCCATAACTGTAGCTGAGCCCGGGGTACGTTTGGACCATGATACAGTATTTGGTGAGTCTGGTAATTACAGTGAAGTGTAACGTCTCAAGTTAAAATATATATTACTTAAAACAGGGGAGCCAGAACAACTGCATACTGCATCCATTCCGGCCGCATTGGCAACCAACTTTCACAACCAGTTGCAAAAGAATCAACATTTTTGCTTCTCCACCAGTTGCCAAATACGATAGATTTTACTCTTTTCACAACTGCGTGGTTGTGAATCAAACAGTTGCTAAAGAAGGAGTCAAGTCATTGTATGTGTGATTTAAAAAAAAATTACCGCCACCCATAGACACCGAAAACACTAGTAGTCAGTGCCTTTCAACACCTAAAAATCCTTGAAATTATCCTCCAATCATTAACATAACCATTACCCAAATCGCCACTCAATCACCGCTCATAATATGGGTGATATAATCTCCTCACCCCACGCAGGCGCGGTGTCACCCACCCCCCATCCTGACACCCCGCCTCTCACCCTGTTTGAGAAGAGGGGCGGGGCGTAGCCCAGTGTAGGGGTGACAGAGATTGTGGTATCTTGTTGTATGGTCTCATAGCATGATATTCCCAGTTGCATCCATAACTGTAGCTGAGCCCGGGGTACGTTTGGACCATGATACAGTATTTGGTGAGTCTGGTAATTACAGTGAAGTGTAACGTCTCAAGTTAAAAATACATTACTTAAAACAGGGGAGCCAGAAAAACTGCATACTGCATCCATTCCGGCCGCATTGGCAACCAACTTTCACAACCAGTTGCGAAAGACCAACATTCATGCTACTCAACCAGTTGCCCAGATTTTTCTTTTTTCACAACTGCGTGGTTGTGAATCAAACAGTTGCTAAAGAAGGAGTCAAATCAATGTGTGAGATGTGTGATTTTATTTTAAAAAAATACGGCGGTCATTTTTGCGTCTTCGGTGTCTATGGGTTCGACCTTATGCCTTTCAACACCTAAAAATCCTTGAAATTATCCTCCAATCATTAACATAACCATTACCCAAATCGCCACTCAATCACCGCTCATAATATGGGTGATATAATCTCCTCACCCCACGCAGGCGCGGTGTCACCCACCCCCCATCCTGACACCCCGCCTCTCACCCTGTTTGAGAAGAGGGGCGGGGCGTAGCCCAGTGTAGGGGTGACAGAGATTGTGGTATCTTGTTGTATGGTCTCATAGCATGATATTCCCAGTTGCATCCATAACTGTAGCTGAGCCCGGGGTACGTTTGGACCATGATACAGTATTTGGTGAGTCTGGTAATTACAGTGAAGTGTAACGTCTCAAGTTAAAAATACATTACTTAAAACAGGGGAGCCAGAAAACTGCATACTGCATCCATTTTGGCAACCAACTTTCACAACCAGTTGCGAAAGACCAACATTCATGCTACTCAACCAGTTGCCCAGATTTTTCTTTTTTCACAACTGCGTGGTTGTGAATCAAACAGTTGCTAAAGAAGGAGTCAAATCAATGTGTGAGATGTGTGATTTTATTAAAAAAAAAACTACTGGTGTTTTCGGTGTCTATGGGTTCGACCTTATGCCTTTCAACACCTAAAAATCCTTGAAATTATCCTCCAATCATTAACATAACCATTACCCAAATCGCCACTCAATCACCGCTCATAATATGGGTGATATAATCTCCTCACCCCACGCAGGCGCGGTGTCACCCACCCCCCATCCTGACACCCCGCCTCTCACCCTGTTTGAGAAGAGGGGCGGGGCGTAGCCCAGTGTAGGGGTGACAGAGATTGTGGTATCTTGTTTAACAGTGCATAGATGCTTTGAATTTTTGATACGAAGCTTACTGTGTGACGTAGTGTGCAAAAAAGTTTAAAACAAATTACCGACTTCGAAAATAGGTTGAGGTTGTCAATAAATCTACAGATGGATTACATCGTTCAATTTTTGTCGTTTTAACCCCGAAGTGTCATGATAGGTAACACGAATAAAGCCCCTTTAACAATTAGATTATCAAAATAAAAATAAGCAGCGTCTCTATACAGTCAGCTGCAAAAGGCACTATAGGTACACTCCAAGTGATCAAAGAGAGATTAACGTTTAAGCTTTCAAAAACTCGTTGACTGTCATGATAGTAGACCGTATTTACTTATGAGCGCTAAACGCATCACAAATATCTTAACAGTCGATATTCATTTATTTTTTATTTTACAACAAATTATTGATGTTCTATGTGTTAAAGAACACTCAGAATGTTAAGATATATTTAATGTATTAAACGTCTATGTGAAAATGAAAACTTAGATGTGACGATCGAAGTGTATATGTTTTTTTTTTTTTGAACATTCTATTCTCGTTCATTTGACATAGAAGCCGAATTAACCGATTCGATTTCAACGTCGAGAGCATGAATATTGCCCCCCTTGCTCGCTCAGGTATAACTATAACTGTGGGAGAGCCACGCTTCGGCATGAATGGGCCGGCTCGACCGGAGTGATACCACTGCCTCACAGAAAACCGCCGTGAAGCAGCCCCTGTGCTGTGTTTCGCCGAGTGAGTGAGGGTACCGGAGGCCCACCCGGGGGGGAAGAGGATAAAAGGTGGCAGCGCACTTGCAACTCCACTGGTGTTGCAAGTGTCCATGAGCGGCGGCAATTGCTTACCATCAGGTGATCCGCCTGCTCGTCTGCTACCTATACCATAAAAAAAACTGCTACAAAATGCTACAATCTGCTTTTTTGTTATCTACAGAGCGCCTTGAGTGTACGTCGTTGGCACCTTAAAAAACACCGTGTGCATACTCCCTTATCTTTAAGGGTCTGATAACAATCTGATAACAATTTGCACAGAACAGGTAATTAAAAGCTAAAGGGCAGATATATCGGCGATTTAACGATAACACTCGGGACTAGTACTAAAAAATGTTGATAGTATTTTTAACGATCTTAGCTAAGTAAACTGTTTATTCTGTGTTTTTTTTTTGTATCAAATGAATGATTTTTTCTTTCTTACTTTTAAGTAACGCTCCGTTGGTCTAGTGGTTAAGTATAGGGAGTTCGATTCCCGGGTCTAGCAAAAAGTATGTTTCGAGTTTATCGAACATAGCTCGAGTCTGTGATCACTGCATTAGGCAAGCGTGGTGATTAAGCCTAGTCCCATCATAGTAGCGATGACTTGATTTCTATGATGGAGGCCTTTGCCCTGCAGTAGTAGCGCTCATGTGATAAGTGGCAGACGAGCAGACGGATCACCTGATGGTAAGCGATTGCCGCCATAAACACCTGCAACACCAGTAGAGTTACAATTGCGCTGCCAACTTTAATTAAACCCCCTTTCTAAAATTGGGCCTCCGGCATCCTGACTCCCTCGACGAAACACAGCGCAGGCGCTGCTTCACGCCGGTCTTCTGTGTGGCCGTGAGACTGTCGAACCGGCCTATTCATGCCGTAGCGTGGCTCTCCCACGGGTAAAATAGTAAAGTATATTTGACGTCGGAGGCCAAGACCCACTTTGGATCGCTGAGCCAGCGTAGTAGTAAGTATATAGGCTGACAAATTAATACTCAGTGAAACGATGTATCCTCACCGATTTGATGATATAAGATGTGAGGCATCCACTTTCGCGTGAAACCGACAGTGCGCGTAACGACGGACGGACCGAGGCCGCTAAACTAGGCCGCACGACCACACCCGAGCTGTAGCGATAGCAAAATATTATCCCACTAAAAGAATTGCGTGGCTCAAGTGCCAATGGGCAGGGCACATTGCGAGGAGAAAATACGTCCGTTGGAGTGGGCCTTGAGTGAAGCCTGCATGCCGGAGAAGGCCTCCCACCAGCCGGGGCTAAGATGCGCACCACGAGATATTTTGTCGACACTCGTATTGCGTCAGCGCTAGTTGCCTCGCTCACCTGACAGGGTGAGGAGCGGGATAGAAAGATACGCTCTCGCGAACGAGAGTCGACAAAATTTTTGTCGCGGTGCTCATCTTAGCCTGGCTGGTGAACCGATGATCTAGTGAAGGTCGCGGGAGTCCCTTGGATGCGGGTGGCACAGGACCGATCTGTCTGGAGAACGTTCGGGGAGGCCTATGTCCAGGAGTGGACGTCTATTGGCTGAAATCAATCACATTGACCAACCGCAAAACCGGTGTGAAGCAGCCCCTGTGCTGTGTTTCGCCGAGTGAGTGAGGGTACCGGAGGCCCACCCGGGGGGGAAGGGGATAAAAGGTTGGCACGCACTTGTAACTCCACTGGTGTTGCAAGTGTCCATGAGCGGCGGCAATTGCTTACCATCAGGTGATCCGCCTGCTCGTCTGCTACCTAGCACATAAAAAAAAAAACCGCACATACACACTGAAAAGGCCAAACACTAGCAGCGCCATGCAATTGACGCCCAGCGCCATCTATACGTACAAAGTGGAACTAATGTCCCGAAGCGAAGTGCAAAGACATCACCGCACACGTAACACCAATAGCGATTGGGCCTCCCGCGCTCTCACTAACTCGGCGCATTTTCACAGCGCATTTAAGTTAAAAAAGAGCGAAAATCAAACTTCAAAAGATTATTGAAGTCCGATGAATGGATGTAATATGGGGTGACAAAATCAAGGGATTGGAATAAGTAAATCTTCTTTATATTGAACATTTTCTTATCCTCGTCTTTACGTCTTACATCGTCGGCGGCCATTCGTCTTCTATCTCACTCTCAGATGTCATCGTGATTCAAATTAACATGGTACTCGCCAATCCCACATGGATAAAGTAAACGTTACGAGTAACAATTAAAGTTAATTGAAATGTAGCGAAATACTAGAAAGCACCGCTAATGACATCGGAAGTTTCATTAGTAAATAACAGTCTGCATTTTCCGCGTCATTTAGCTGGTATTGCTAACCGTACCGGCCTAATGATCCGACGATTATAGCGTTTTTTCCGACGGTTTCGAACAATTACCCGCTATACTGATATATTTCTCGCGATTTCATTGTTTTAGCAATCATAATAATTTTTGCTAATCACTCATTTAAGTAAGACTACGCGTTTAATAACTAGAACATCAGATAGTGACTAATTAGTAGTTAGAACATATCGTGTTAAATGGTAGATTTTTAATCATATTATGCTAATGTTAGTGTGGGACTTAAGTTTACAATACCCCTTTTAGAAATGATACACATGCGATCGAACTATTTATAATGGTAGGATCTCTCCGTTGCTATTTTGAAAGAAAGGCAAGATTGGCAAGTAATTATACGAAGCTATAGAAAACTGAAAACTAGTGGCCCACCCAAACTTCGTTTGGGATGTTAGGTAGTTCCGCTGTGTACCAATAGATGGTGCTGAGAATCGATTATATCGCACTAGTGTTTCGCGTTTTATGAGTTATGACTATAGGGGGTTGTGTGTACTATGTTATGACTATAATAAAGGGGGATTAGTAATTGTTTTGCAATGTGAGACACCCTCTTTTCAAAGCTATATATATACCGTCCGTGGTCACCCCCTAAGGGTATGCTTCTCTCACCTGTGTCTCCGTCAAGCTCAGGGTCTGAGCCAGCTGTTTCCTCTCCGCCCCCACCACGTAATGGTTTTTCTCGAAGGCGTGCTCCAACTTCAGCAGCTGCGAGGGGGAGAAGGCGGTTCTGATCCGCTTCGGCTTGCGGAAGGGCTGGAGGAGGAAGCCGGGGATGTCTGGACCTGGAAGAAGAAAGAGACAACATTACTAAAAAGTAAAGTGACTTATGGTCAAGGAAAACTCATGACTGAGCCGCGTGTAGGTGTTTTAGAGATGCATATACCCAACGGTGGGCTAAGGAGTGCTGATAAAGAAGAAACCTGATGGTAAGTCTATATAAGTTACTCTATGGTAAGTCGCTTACCATCAGGTGATCTGTCAGCTCGTCTGCAACCTATATCATAAAAAACAAATTAACAGGGTTCCGGGAAGCACCCAGTAGGGCGCCCTAGATATCGCTGGATGGACCAGGTCAAGAAGAATCTTGGTCACCTTTAAAGGTTGGATAGGCAAGATGTGGCTGAGAATAGAGCGGAGTGGCGAATTCTCATGTCGGAGGCCAAGATCCACTTCGGGTCACTGAGCCAGCGTAGTAAGTAAAGTATCAGCATGTATACTGTCAAATTATCGACATAGCTCGCCGTTAGCAAGCTGAAGAGTCAGAGAGAGGCATCCCTACATCGCTTTCTAGGCCTGTCCGCGGGTCTTTTTTTTTCATTTTGGGTATGCACATTGTGGTGATCTTTGCCCAAAGACATTTTCCCCCCTACTCAATAAGGTGTAATATACACAGTTACATTTAAGGCTTGTACATGCGCGTATGGGGCACTTTTGTGTATGTTTAAACTCCATAAATCTTTAAGAAGCGATACCTAAAAAAATACATGTTATAGACTGGATTCGATCTGAATTCTGACGAGGATTTTTATTCAATGTTATAGTTCATTAGGAGAACATCGATTTTATGCAAAATCTTGGATACCTACGAAACTGAACATTCAATGACTGTTTTTTTATATATCAATACAATACAATGTACACTACAATCCCTGACGAGGAATTCTTGTTTCTTGGGTTTATATATTTTTAATTTAATAATATTCTGTTTGGTTGATGTACGCGAGCGCGAGTACTCTCTATACTCAAGGGCCGTTACGCATGTACAAGCCCTTAAGTCGTTTTACTAGATACGGCCCTTAGACTTCACCGACATGGGTATGTCCCCCGTAAGATTCGAGGCACTTAACACTACCCAATTCTCACGACACCAAAAGTACTTGTTGGAATATGTTGTCAACTATCGCACATAAGATCAATTATTTACATTACATACAATACTTCGATAACATATCAATAAAGTTGACGGGTAACATTCTCATATGTCAGTTAAGAGTTGTTTGTAGGGCTGTCACGTTCAAGTTAAATGCTCAAACCTTAAATATAGGTGGAGAAAACCTGCAATTATTTAATAAAGACATTTAAAACCAGGGACGAACTACCATATGATTAAAACGGAAATATGTAAGAGTCTGTCTGTTGACTACCACATTTTTATTAATTGCGGCGAATGTAAGTCATTTAAACAATAAAAGCCTCTGGGAGCACTGGAGTGGAATATTTATAATTTTTGTAAAGGTCTTTCGAGTATAGCATTTGCGTAATTTTTCGTTTAACAGACATAATCACAATTATTGCTAAAAGTGACCAATTTTTGTTATAAGTGCTTTAGCACCAATTTAGCTTTAAGTACTTTAGTTCCATGGTTCGTTGTAAATGGTTAATGATAGTGATATTTTCTTAAGAAATAAAGGCAAATAAGCAAGTGGTTCACCTGATGGTAAGTCTATATAAGTTACTCTATGGTAAGTCGCTTACCATCAGGTGATCGGTCGGCTCGTCTGCAACCTATATTATAAAAAAAAGTAAATTTAACAGAGTTCCGGGAAGCACCCAGTAGGGCGCCCTAGATATCGCAGGATGGACCAGGTCAAGAAGAATCTTGGTCACCTTTAAAGGCTGGATTGGCAAGATGTGGCTGAGAATAGAGCGGAGTGGCGAATTCTCATGTCGGAGGCCAAGATCCATTTCGGGCCGCTGAGCCAGAGCGTAAAGAGAATCAGCATGTATATTGTCAAATCATTGACATAGCTCACCGGATTAGCAAGCTGAAGAGTCAGAGAGAGGCATCCCTACATCGCTTTCTAGGCCTGCCGCGGGTCTTTTTTTTCATTTTGGGTATGCACATTGTGGTGATCTTTGCCCAAAGACTTTTCCCCCTACTCAAATAAGGTGTAATATACACAGTTACATTTAAGGCTTGTACATGCGCGTATTGGGCACTTTTGTGTATGTTTAAACTCGATAAATCGTTAAGAACGATACCTAAAAAAAATACATGTTATAGACTGGATTTCGATCTTGAATTTCTGACGAGGATTTTTATTCAATGTTTATAGTTCATTAGGAAACATCGATTTTATGCAAAATATTGGATAAACTACAAAACTGAACAGTTCAGATGACTGTTTTTTTTATATACAATACAATACAATGTACACTACAATCCCTGACGAGGAATTCTTGTTTCTTGGGTTTATATTTTTTTAATTTAATAATATTCTGTTTGTTGATGTACGCGAGCGCGAGTACTCTCTATACTCAAGGCCGTTAGCGCATGTACAAGCCTTAAGTCGTTTTACTAGATACGGCCCGTGGACTTCACCGACATGGGTAAGTATGTCCCCCGTGAGATTTGAGGCACTTAACACTACCCAATTCTCACGACACCAAAAGTACTTGTTGGAATATGTTGTCAACAACACATAAGATCAATTATTTATATTACATACAATACTTCGATAACATATCAATAAAGTTGACGGGTAACATTCTCATATGTCAGTTAAGAGTTGTTTGTAGGGCTGTCACGTTCAAGTTAAATGCTCAAACCTTAAATATAGATGGAGAAAACCTGCAATTATTTAATAAAGACATTTAAAACCAGGGACGAACTACCATATGATTAAAACGGAAATATGTAAGAGTCTGTCTGTTGATTGACTACCACATTTTTATTAATTGCGGCGAATGTAAGTCATTTAACAATAAAAACCTCTGGGAGCACTGGAGTGGAAATTTATAATTTTTTAAAGGTCTTTCGAGTATAGCATTTGCGTATTTTTCGTTTAACAGCATAATCACAATTATTGCTAAAGTGACCAATTTTTGTTATAAGTGCTTTAGCACCAATTTAGCTTTAAGTACTTTAGTTCCATGGTTCGTTGTAAATGGTTAATGATAGTGATATTTTCTGAAGAAATAAAGGCAAATAAGCAAGTGGTTCACCTGATGGTGGCAGATTAACTAGTGGTAAACGTTAGATTGGATGTATTACACATGTTTTGCACAAAGTGCGTTATCCCATTCCCAATACACTGATTCTCGCTTCAAAGGTTGTACCACAGATTATAATATAATAGTGGAACTAGAATTTCACTTCATACAAAAAAACATTAATTACTAATTAATTTAATTGCCTATTGATTGGCGTAGCGGACTACTCCAAGCGAAACTGTACCTAATATTCCAGCAATAAAGTCGATATTATTTCGAGCCTGTATTTTGTTTTATGCAATAATTAAAACTTTATTGAAAAATCGTCAGAATAATCAATTCAAGTTGTCAATAAGTTACCTTGCTGTATACTGTGCCATTCATCATCATTCATTCATTCATTCTAGTATACTGTTGCCAACCCTAGCCTCATCAGAGGACATAATTCTACATGGTCGGGGACCAATCAGCTAGGTCGTTATACCGGGTTGCTATCAATTAAGCCGCACAATAGATTATTAAGCCGTATAAGGCCGTCGAATAGTGACATGTTCATACTGTATAGCCTCCGATAGTTTCACCTGCGCAGCGCACGCTGATCGTTATATGAGAGAGAAGATACTATCGCAGTCACATTTTTGGATGGCGCATTTGGTAGTGACCCTGCCTCTTACGCCAAAGGTCGTGGGTTCGATTCCCACCCTGGATAAATATTCGTGTGATTGTATTCGTTCAGTGTCTGGGTTGTATTCGGTCAATGTATGAGATATTGTGTAAATGTCTTTTTTATTTTTTGACTGGCCGGATGGCGCATTTGGTAGTGACCCTGCTGGGGGAAAGGGGGTTAAAGGTTGGCAGCGCACTTGTGACTCCACTAGTGTTACGGGTGCCTATGGGCGATGACAATCGGTTACCATCAGGTGACCCATCTGCTCGTCTGACAGCAATCACATAAAAAAACAAAAACGAAATCAGCGACAGTTTTGGATGCAACTGGGATTTAAACGCAGAAATAAGATGAACAACACATGCTTGACATCAATCTGACACTATGACTATGTCAGTTCCAACTAATTTTAAATGTTGAATTAATGAAGTTATTTAAATATATTTTAAATTATAATAAAAACTATGATTTAAAAAGATTGATCGGATGGTATGTCATTTCCGATTATGATTTTAGATACTTTGACACATATTTATTGAACGTCTACTCATTATCTAATGATTTATTAATTATTATGTTAATACATTTAAAATATTTCCTCATATGACAGCACCTGATTCCGCACGCACTAACCTTGTACCGTGGGCCGACTATTAAAATTAAATTAAACAAAGATTACCTCTAAACGCCCGCCCGCGCCTGAGAGTAATCTATCAACCACTTACAGTGTTATAACGTGCGTTTACCGAGAAATATGAAGTAATGAAAGACTACAAATTATACTCATGCATTTGGGATTAGGGTTGCCAGGATGAAGATGATTTTAGAATGAATGGCTTAAGTCAAATTCTCTCTTAAACACTCTACACAACCCCACTGATGTTACTGGCTGCAATCGCTAACCATTTAGGTAATCCATCTGCTCGTCTGCTACCTATCACGTAGTTAATAATAACTTATACGCTCCAGCCATTGTCAATTAAAATGCGGTTGGTATTTGACTGGCCCGATGATGCATTTGGTAGTGACCCCTGCCTCTTGCGTCAAAGGTCATGGAATCGATCCCCACCCTGAATTAACATTCGTGTGATTATCAGCTGTGTTTGCTTATCTATAATTCCATCCGTAATACAAGTGCTCAAGCTACTTAGTACAAGTAACTCAGATATAGACTGGCTAGATTGTGGCTATGCGTCGCACTTTGGGGTCCTATGTTAGGTTTTTTAGGTGATAGGTGGCAGACGAGCAGATGAATCAGGTGTCTACCTGCAACAACAGTAGAGTTACAAGTGCGCTGCCTTTCTTTAACCCCCTCTCCCCCTAATTGGTCCTCCGGTACCCTCACTCGGCCAAAACCTGCGCAGAGGCTGCTTCACGCCGGTTCCTGCAAGATTCTTGAGGCGGGACCAAAAATGACAATGCCCAGATTCAGGTCAACGAATAAGATGTAAAAAAATGGGATAGGAATATAGGGATTCTAGTGATCTTCAAGAAAAGGGCTTATCCTTCCTTAACCCCTAATAGGGCATGAGTCATTGAAGAATCATTAGATTTCGCTCTTATTTCGTGATGGATAAGCTTCAAAATCTGGTGGGAACTATTTTCCCCGTGCCCGATTAAGGTTAGGAGCCGGCAACACATTTCTGATGCCTCAGGTGTTGCAGATGTCCATGGGGCGGTGATCACTTACCATCAGGTGAGCCGTCTGCTCGTTTGTCCGATAATCAATGTAAAAAAAATTTGGTAGAAAATCAATGTTAACTTTTAATGCTTCTGTCATTCATAATTTACTCTACCTGAATTTGTGATAGGATAAAAAAGACTTTTTATTATTAACTAGCTTTTGCCCGCGACTTCGTTCGCGTGGACTTCAGGTTCGTAGAAACCTCAAAAATTGTAGCCTATATGTTATTCTGATGTATAAGCTATATTGTGGTAAAGTTTCATTCAAATCCATTCAGTAGTTTTTACGTGAAAGAGTAACAAACATCCATACATCCTTACAAACTTTCGCCTTTATAATAGTAGTAGGATTCTTTCTCATCGTTGGCACCCCTACGCGAAGGTCATAAATTGTTGTATAACGTCGACCAGTGGCCTATTATTAAGAGGTTGTTAATACGCTTGTACTAGGCATATTTAAATTATACGCTCCGAACTGTATGTCATACGGACAGTGTGTGTTTAACTCGGCAGATTGCCTTTAAAATATCTCAGGATTTGTGAGGTCTTGCTAAGGGCCATACTTGTCTTTTTTTAATATTAAATACAACATCTTCAAAATGTATGTTAACGCACTTGAATTTCGAATATCAGGAGGCCAATTCTCGGTTTTCGCCTTCTATGTCGGGTCGACTTCACGGAACGTATAACCAATAGGAGAATAAAGGTTACAGGTTGACATTCCTTATCTTGTTCTCCTATTGGTCTATGCGTTCCATGAACTCGACTCTACATAGAAGGTGAAAACCGAGAATTGGCCTCCTGGGGAGCAATTCTCGTACATACGACATTATCACAACATCTCATACATTGACTCCGTACTAAGTAGCTTAAGCACTTGTGTTACAGATATCAGACAACAGAGGATCACAAATATAATACCTAATACATATAAATAACACCCAGGCACTGAACAAACACAAGTGTTCATCACACGTATGTTTTTCCAGGATAGGGATCGAACCCACGACTTTGAACATTGAAGTCGAATTACTTATAGAAATTTGAATGGACAAATTCGACTTCAATGTCGAACGCACCAGCATTGCCCATCAGACAACAGATTCAATACAAAATAAATTAATACCTACCTAATACCTATATTATTCTGTGCTATACCTAATCCCTGCAATAAAAAAATATTGATGCAAAAAAAAAATCCGCAATAAAATAAAATAACATTATTTTCAGAAAAATAACTACATTTTCAAGATGGCGTCTTTACCACTTGCACAGTAGGGGGTAATTTGCGAAATAAAAAGAAAATGGCACCTTCAGTTTGTAAGTTACGAGTAATCACCTCATTAGGAGCGAAGCGATAAGATCTGCTTAATGTCTATGGTATTACGATCATAAGTGATGCGCGTGAGCATAAAAGCGAATATCCTGGTAACAGAAACATAGTTTGATAGGACAGTAATAGTGTTGGGAGTCTAGGTTATTACCGGTAAGTAATTTGATAGACATGGCAACCAGACTTAAATCTAAATCCAAACACCCGCGGGATGTAATATACACCTAGCTCCACCTGTTGGCACAATGTGGAACTAATTTCAAACCTAATAGAGAGGCCACTAGTCTATAATAAGAAGAGATAAATTCTACAGACAGAAAGAGACATATCAAAACCAAAAAAGCGAAACACTTGCTCGCTGTAATCGATGGTGAATCCATCTATATAGTAGGTTCAATATGGAACTAACGTTACAAAGCGAATTGAGGAGCTGGCCACTAGTAAGAAAATAAATTGAAACATGTCACATACATTGTCCTAATTTCGGGGTCAATCAGCTTTTTACGGAAAAATAGACATAATTATTTCAAGAATCTAAGTATTAGAGATTGCAATACATTTAGAAAAAGTATGGCAAAACCGTCATTCTTTTATTTATTTGCTGGTAATTTTAAGAAAAAAAAAATAGCGCATCCTTGCATATTTTTTATTTATGCTTTCGTGTTAAAAAGTTTGTTAAAGGGTCGGCAACGCAAGCCTACGCTTACATACAACTGAAGTTTCTTCCTATGCTACGGTAACCGATTACCATGAGGCCTTGCAAGCTCTGGTTGCCATAGTCTTTTTACATAAAAAAAAGCGTTTACGCAGTTCAATTTTCGAACTTACCTATTCCAATACTTTTTTCGAAATTGGATCAAAAACGCGCATCACTAGCCAGTTGCAATTATAACGTCATTAGCAAATGTCAGCTTGCAACCACCCAAGCACACGGAACCTCTGCAAAGGTCACAAATAATTACCTACAAAGGAACGCAACCAAAGGGCGGCCATGTTCTTTTGTTTAGCAAAAAATTTGGCTAAAAGATTTGGAGTGTATTTTTACATAATTACCTACCTACGGTTGCAGTGGTTAAGGTAAACACATTATTTTTTTATTTACACAGTGGGTTATAAACAGTATCAATTACACGAATCCTCCATTACAATGATACTCTGACATATCAATAGGTAACAAGTAGGTAGGTAAGTACTTAAAAAAATTACGTCTGATAAACACCTGATATTAACCACAGGCACCCAGGCACAGAATTAATAGTACAAGGTAACCCAGGTAAAAACTCGACGTTACATTAATTCCCTCCTATATTAGATACCTACATAATTATAATGCAACTCGAAATCGGTGCTACATTGTATTTTTCAATACTTTAACTGCGCTTTGTTATTTACCGTTGATCAACTTCCAAGGAAAATTGGATCAAATTACAATTCGGATTATTTTACACTTAACTAGTGGCCATCACTTCGCTTCGGGACCGTAAAATTAAGAAATAAGCCAATAGATGGCGCTGGGCGTCGATTTCATCGTGCTAGCGCTTCGTGTTTTCGGTTTACCTATAAGCCTTGTAGTGGTCTATAGAAGTCTTTTTATATATAGTATAGAATAGAATAAAGAATTTACGGTGACATCATATAAAGTCATTTTCAACTTAAAATAAGAAATGACTTCATTCCGAGAATTACTTTTGTTTTACTGGACTCTCAGCTTTAACATACGTTTACCGCACATTAAGGAATATAGTAGGCAAGCTTTAATTACCTCCCCCCCCCCCCCCCCCACACACTTAAGTAACGACCGTTTAATGGCAAGTTACGTTTATGTCAACGCAAATGTCAGTTTCGCGTGTGCACTGGTGTTACCAGCCTTAAAGAGTTACCGTTAAATCTAGAAATAAAAAGTGTAATTCAAACCAGCTTACAGCCTTAAGTCCTAAGTTTACTGATGTATTAATAATCCCTTTATGTTGTTTTTATAGTGGACGAGGAAAACTAGTAAACCAATCATTACAAGTTTTTTTCTTTAATGTGATAGGTGGCAGACGACCAGACGAATTACTTGATGGTAAGCGATTGCCGCTGCCCATAGACACCTGCAGGATGATAGGATGACAGCCTCAATAGGTACATTGTTTGTTCTTTTGTTTGTTGTTGAAAAGACATCAACGAGCGCTAAATTTGACCGATGCAATCGACACTTAGCGCCATCTCTTGGCCTCAAGGCCACAAGTAAAAAAATAACTACTAGAGGCGGCAAACGAGCAAGCGGTTCACTTGCTGGTAAGTAATCACCGCTGCCCATGAACATCTGCGTGATCAGAAAGGTCGCTGAGACAACTTTATTTACAAACTAGCGGCCGCCCGCGACTTCGTCCGCGTGGAAAAGTAACTTTTTACCCCCCTTTCAACCCCTTACAACCCCTTTCGCAATAAAAGTAGATATGTTCTTTCTCAGGTCTCAGATTATCTGTATACCAAATTTCATTTAAATCCGTTGAGAGTTAGTTTTGGCGTGAAAGAGTAACAGACAGACACACGCGGACGAAGTCGCGGGCGGCCGCTAGTTTTTCAAATAAAAGTTTTGTACAATATTTTAGGATTCAACCAAAAGTTTTTCTTGGACATATTATGTCGTCAACCCATCAGTTTAATTACTGCAATCACCACCCTATAAGTTATCGCTTAGCCGATAATAAAATTATCACCGAATCGTAAAACTCGAAGTTTACGGCGGCCATGACACGTAAGTGTTCATGGTTGATAAAATAATTCCAAACGGATCATCTTTGACACGTCAGCCACAGATAAAATTGACAGCTGGTTTTAGAAGAAAAAATGTGTCTAAGATGCCATAGAAGCCAGAGAAACAAAAAATCATATTATACACCAAACATACAATACACCTTTTGCTTTGCCGTAGTCGGGTAAAAACAAAACTGTACAGAAAGACGACGGAGATATAACATTAATTGTGGGAGAGCCACGCTTCGGCATGAATGGGCCGGCTCGACCGGAGTGACCCCACTGCCTCACAGAAAACCAGCGTGAAGCAGCCCCTGTGCTGTGTTTCGCCGAGTGAGTGAGGTATCCGGAGGCCCACCCGGGGAGGGGAAGGGGATTAAAGGTTAGTAGCGCACTTGTAACTCCACTGGTGTTGCAAGTGTCCATGGGCGGCGGCAATTGCTTACCATCAGGTGATCCGCCTGCTCGTTTGCTACCTATCACATAAAAAAAACTTAATTATTGTTCTGTTATCCACTAATAAAATAAAGTACCAACCTATTATACTGTCCCACTGCATGGCAAAGGCCTCCACCATAGAAATCAAGTCATCACTCCTATGATGGGATAGGCTTAACCACGCTTGCCTAATGCGGATTGGTGATCACAAACCTGAGCTATGTTCGAAAATTTGACACAATAATTTTTGCTCAAACCGGCACTCAAACCCGGGATCTCACAATCATAACCTAAACCACTAAACCCACGGGGCGTTCCACTATTCAATGATAAAATTAGCTATTCAATGATTTTAGTATTAATATCTCTGTGTGGCACTTAACTGCAAAAACACCAATTTCGTACGCTAAAAACCACTAAATACTTATTAAATTTGATTAAACATTATCTACCATATCCCAATTAAACTGTCAACACGTAGCATATTTCATTAGTCACTCAAAATAAGCTACTAATTAAAACGGAGTCCAAATCATAACAAAAACACAATGCGAGGTCAGATAGATACACTCCTTGCCACTTAATGAATGATCATTATATAACGATTCGACTCGAGTATTTAGTAAGAATCGAAACTGTACGTCATCGATTAAAATGAGCGGAGTGATGGGCTAGTGTTGTGTATCGAATAATCTATACTATTTTATATAGAGCTAAACTTCTATAGACAACAAGGCTTATAGGTAAACCGAAAACACGAAACGCTTGCGCGACACAGCGCCATCTATTGGTTCATTTTTGAATTACGGTTCCGAAGCGAAGTGAGGGCGGGCCACTATTAATATTTAAAGTTAGAGTAGTCTGTAGCAATATAAGTAACCTCTATACTTTCCTGCTCAATACTGAAAGCGTTTGAAAAAAGTGAGGGAGAGAGAAAAAAGACGAGGGAGAGCCACGCTTCGGCATGAATGGGTCGGCTCGACTGGTGTGATACCACGGCCTCCCAGAAGACCGGCGTGAAGGTAATACTACTACTAATTGGTGGAAAGGGGTTAAAATGTTTGCAGCATGCTTGTGACTCTACTTATTTTTAGGTGTCTATGGGCGGCAGCAATCGCTTACCATCCGGTGATCCGTCTGCTCGTTTGTTACCTATCACAAAAAAATCGGAGGAATATTGAATTTGAAGATTGCCACGAAGAAATATAACCCAACACTAGTTACAAAAGATGTTTTTATTAATCACACAATAACGAGATCCCATGATGGGCCATGACGCCATAACGACTTACTTGGTATCTCACACCTAATGGCTATTGCTTTGTACCCAATATTAAATTGGCCGTGTGAAGAAGCCATTTTGAAAAAAAAATACTTGTACCTGTAAGTATTTAGTTTTATTTGACAGGTGGCAGACGAGCACACGGATCACCTGAGGGTAAGCTATTGCAGCGGTCCACACGCCGCAACAAAAGTGGAGTTACCAGTGTGCTGCCAACCATTTAACCCCCTTTCCCCCTGATTACCCTCACTAACTCGCACTCCGTATTATCACTTCGGTCGAACCGGCCAATTCATACCAAAGCGTGACTCACCCACGATGAAGACTTAAGACTACACTTAGATACATCTATTTGGTATACTAACCTCATTCAACTATGATCCTTATACTCCGGCATAAGAGCCGACGAATGTACATGAAGGTGAAAAATGGCTATATCTTTTGAGTCTAATATCAATATTGGAATAAACTATTAAGTTATAACAAATTAAGTTTGGCTAAAAATAATGTTTATATCAAATCTTGTTTTTAAATAGAACTTGACATAATGTGGTTATTGACATACTAAATTATTCAAATTATAGTGACAACATTGCCCATTTAGATAATTTTAATTTTAAATGTCAAGAAAAGAAATAAAAAACACAATAGTGACTGGCCAACACTGTCGCACAACGGTCTGAAAGCCATAAAAAAGTTTAAAACTCAACGTGTGGCATTAAAAACCCAAATGTCACTTTTGACATTCAGACAAAGGAAAGCTAAATAACTAACCTACTTTCGCATTCAACAATAAAATTAAACATTCAAAACGCTTCGTCAACCGATCTGACCGAACAATAATGTCTTGTAATTAATCATAATACCCAAAGCTCGCCACTCCATCCGACATTGTAAATCATTTGTCTAACTACCGAATACCAAAATGGCCGACCAAACCAGAGCCAAGCAATTTACGAGTCGTTCCCTCCAAAACGTTTAATCGTCCCACACCATCGCCCCACAACAAAGTAGACTCGAATTACATCCAATTATAAGCTATTCAATCCTTTTTAGAGTAGTGTAGTGAAAAAACACGGCAACAATCGCGGTAATTAAGAAAAGAGGCGCGTAACGAAAGATTTGACGGGTGGTGCTACCAAGTCAGCGGAGCAGAGCGCTAGGGACGTGACCCTATCGATTTTATTTGTCTGACATTTGTCATATTGTACTGTGCATTTTATTACTTACTAGCGGCCGCCCGCGACATCGTCCGCGTGGAAAAGTAACTTTTTACCCCCCTTTTAACCCCTTACAACCCCCTTTTCGCAATAAAAAGTAGCCTATGTTCTTTCTTAGGATCTAGATCATCTGTATACAGACAGACAGACAGACAGAGTTACTTTCGCATTTATAATATTAGTTAGGTTAACAAACCGATTAAAGACGATTTTTAATGTATTTGGTGGCAGGCGAGCACACGGGTTTACGCGACATTTTCAGCAAAATAAACCAACTATTAATACCTATTATATTTCAAGCTGACCTTACCAGTGCTGCGTGTCATAATAAATGGTACCCAGATAGTAGTACCACTATATTATACTGTGGTGATATAAAAACCCTGTCATGGTAATGCCTCGACCGATTTTAGAATCTCTGTTATGATTTGTTTTTAGCAAACAAGGTTTGTCAAAATTCCATAATACTTATAGTGAGATTTTTTGTTTCTTTGATCACAATAAATTCACTGTGACATTTTGTCATTCAACCAAATATCAATAACAACTAAGACGTATTTTTTTGCTGATTTCATACAGTATAGCGTAATTTTCATGAATAGCGTCTTGTTTAAAGTTTTTTTTGGACCATCAATCTATCGACCTCCAACGTGTGTCAGAATTTGATTAGTCATTAGAGGTTTTATCCGTAATAAAACATAATTAGAAAAGAATTTGATCTGCAATGTGACGTGCCATTAACACCAATTTTTTTAGGATTAGTTTTGTCTCTGTTTGGTTTCGATTCAAGATAGAGAAGATATTATACAATAGGAATTTCTTCTTTTATTTCGATGTCTACTCTAGTACTCAAATCTGGTAAACGAACACTTACCACAAAGTGTAAGTGCATGGCTTATTAACAGTCTTTGGGCAGGTTGCAATATCAGTTGATCGTAATCTAAAACGTACATTTAGCACAAGGAATATCTTAATTTAGAGACTGAATTAACAACGCAATTTTTTGTCGCTTTTATTAGTTACAATGTGCAAAAATAGTATACTATTAACAGCCACGATACCTACACTCAAATCTTGCTAACTTGTAACGATTATTTACCTGTCTAAACCAATAACTCAGGAAAGAAAGGAAATCACGAACTCGAGCCAGGAACACTTTTTAACAACTTGTGTAACTATTCCAACAAAATAAGGGTAAACAACTAGAATTCTACGCCTATTTAATGCTAACTGTACTCCACCTAAAGAAGTTTAAACTCTTTATTTCACCAATCTTACTCGTGCAACATATGGATTACATGGCTGTCTTGTACAACTCGTTACGACGCTGACAGTACAAAAACTAGCTAACAAATTGGCATACGCACCAATAGTAATCGTAATGATTAGCATTTTAATACTCTGTTCAGTTGAGAACGGGCTGTGAACGAGAAAAAAGCTTAACGTATGTCTTGGAATATACGACATGATACTAGTTGTGCATAATCGTACAATAAAATTCAATTACCGTCATGTCTACTTTACGTGATAATATTAAACATGATAATGGATTGCAATGAAAAAGTAACGTAGAACATCAAACGCCAAAAAAAGTAAAAACAAACACAATGAAAAAAAACTTAGAAAGAACTGTATGAAATTATATATTTGATATTATCGAACGTGTCACCTCCCTAAAAAACAATCAAATTTGGAACACAATGACGTCAGTTGATAATCGAGTCCCACCGTCACTCGTCACATAAAGCCTCTTTGTCAAAACTTATAACCTCTTTGTTAGGAAATTATATTTTTTAATTTTTATTTTAAGGGTTGCGTTCCAAAAAGGTTAGGACCCCTGTGGTGACAAAATTTAACTGTTAGACTCTGTCCCTTTTCCTGTCAAATGATTATTGCAGAACTGCGTGCGCGACTAAATTTTTTAATTAAAAAAAATGAATCAGCTTTTACTTAATTTTTTGTTAGGAGGCAGACGAGCAAACGGATCACCAGATGGTAAGCGAATGCCGTCGCTTAAACCCACATGTCCCATTGCGCGGCTGCAATAGCCTACCTCTGAACCGCAATCAGTAGGTAAAGTCACAAGGGAGCTGCCAACCAATAAACTCCTTTTTAATACCCTCACTCAGTTTTTAAAACAATTAAAAACATTGACACGAAATTGCATAATTTTTACAAGATTATCTTTACTTCGCTATAGTAAATAAACTACTTTCCCAAAAAAAGAACTGGACCCGTAGTAAAATTCGAACCACCGTTTTTGAATTTTTTATCATAAAACCAAATCATTAATCCGGTTTAATCAAATTCGTATTTCATTTATAGTAGCAGTTCATAAAATTCATAAAAACACAATGGATGCACCCTAGCTACTAAAAAGGTAGAGACGGTAGCTAAAATATAGAAGAAAACACCCATACTAATATAATACAGTGTGTGTGTCTGTCTCTATATCTTTCACGGCAAAACGGCTTGACGAATTGAAGTGATTTTTTTCATGGAGATAGTTGAAGGGATGAAAAGTGATATAAACTAGTTTTTTGTCCCTTTCCAATGCGGATGAAACCGCAGGGCGCAGCTAGTAACTCTCATAAAAACACAATGCATTTTTTTTACACCTCGAGCTACTAAAGTAGTTGACGGATAATGTACAAATAATATTTTCTTTGTGCGTTGAAGGGGGAATGAGATTAGTTTTTGTTGACATTGATAATGGCGTCCGTGGTAGGGCTGTACCCTATTTGTCGAAAGTGATATCATTAATTAGGTTTTGCCCGTTTTTCGGTATTCGGGGTTTTTCGTTTATCGGTTGATCGGTAGTTAAACTCAAGTAATGGTCAACAAATGTGTTTAAAAACCAATGGTTAAATATCGACAAAAATGTTATTTGACCAATAGTAAGGTTTAGTCATATTCCAAGCTTTTAACTGCTGAAGCTTAAAATGCTAAGGTTGTAACCTTGTTGACAAAACAACTATTTGTTACTAAGAAATGTTACACATACAAATAGATAGCTATTTGTTTGTGTATTCCACCGGCCATAGGCCTACTTTTATCTTACTTATATAAATTGATCAGGAATACCGGAAGAACTTCTAATATTTTTCAGTATGTATAAAAAAACATATTTTACAATGAGCACATAATTAGATAGGTATAGGATATTAAGTAAGTTTGAATTTGTAGCTTCAATTTCTTTAAGCGGTTAATCTTTTTTGAACAAATATTGCCAAGTAAAACAAAATTGAGTAGTAAAGATATTTCCTAGAAATGTTGTGTGTGTATCAGAAGAAGAAAAGAGAAGCGTGCAGTGCAAAGTGGTTATTTTTCAAGAAATTTTACCCAAATGTGTTGAACTACATAATAGTTATAAAAAGTTATCGAAAGCCATTTTTTTTTCCTTTGCATCCTTGTATGTAGACAACCCTAGGGATTATATGCATTGTTACTCAAACGGTAAATGATATCAAGTTAGTATTCGGCCTATTGTCAAAAAGGTGTGAGGGGATGACTGACCCCGAAGGCGTGATGGCAAAATGTGGCATCTATCTATCTATCTATAGAATGTCGCAACAAAAGACAACTAAAAAATACAAAGCAACTCGTATTGCGTAGGAATTAAGTTCATTTTAAATTTTAATGCTTATGCGTAAGTAAGTATCATCATCATCATTAGCAACCCACGCTCGTCCACTGCTGGACATAGGTCTCCCCCAATGCACGCCACCGCTCCCGATTTTCGGCCACTCTCATCCAGCTCACTCCAGCCAGCCTTCGAATGTCGTCATCCCATCTTGTAGCAGGGCGTCCAACACTACGTTTACCGAGTCGCGGTCTCCACTTCAAGGACTTTGTAATGTGACCAGCTCACTTCAGTTTGCTAATTCGGTAGGCTATGTTTTTTGGATTTGCAAAAAACGGAACCCTTATAGATTCGCTATGTCTGTATGTTTGTTTGTCCGTATTTCAGAGCCACTTTTTTCCGAAACTATATGGTTTAAGTACCCGGCTATGATCATGGTAACATGACATGGGAACTGACCGTGGGAGAGCCACGCTTCGGCATTACGTGTGACTTTATCGTAGATTCGCTCACTTCATGTCTTCACTTACAATCGAGCTAAAGATTCGTGGCAGTTGGTGTTTTATATTTCATTCATAATTAATGAATGAATTACTCTACCATCTGTAGCGTGTATTTGCGTACAGTATTGATATTATTATAAAAATATCTTCGTACATTAATAAGCATCAATACACTAATAAAAAGAACGATAAGTAATTAAAACTGATAAACGAACATAAATAACGTATAAAAATAACAAAATGCGAGGTTTTGCTTATTTAATTAATTTTGCATTAACTACCTAATTAAGACCGCAATATTTATGATATGATATGCCGAATGACTTGTAAGTACCTGCTAATTTAATTAGCTTAGAATAAAAACTAGTAATGATCCGAACAGGAAATATTATTTTCACCGCCTATCTATTACTATTTATAAAGACATAAATTCTATAGACAATTGGGTATTTGACTAAATTTTTTTATGTGTTTAATCAAAAGACGCCTCAATTTAAGAAACATCGTTGAAAGAATCACTTGATTCTCATTTGAATTACCTGAGATATCACAACTTTAAGAGCACATATTTTGGGCAAGCCCAAAAACGCTCTATACAAATGACTATTGAATTGTGACGTCACAACTCAAACTTCTGTGTGCGCGTCTAGTAAATTTTGTTTGGTAGCTATATCAAATGTTTCGTTTAAGTAAATGGTTTTATAATAAAAGTTGGTGGAAAATGTACGGGTAATTCAATGATATAATTATTTTTATAAAATTTTATACTTTAAAATGGACTTGCCCATGAAACTTTGAATGCTCACAAAACCAGCTAGACGTATATATTTTAACTGAAAATGTTGGCCATTGGTTCTTATTTACCAATATTTTGATAGAGTATCAATATTTTTTACTAATATCGAGATTAGTCAAATACCCAATTAGAGTAGTAAAGTAATATCAGCCTGTCACTGTCCCACTGCAGGGCAAAGGTCATCCATCATAGAAATCAAGTCATCGCTACTATGATGGGATTAGGCTTAATCACCACGCTTGCCTAATGCGGATTGGTGATCACAAACCCGAGCTATGTTCGAAAAATTCGAAACAATACTTTTTGCTCGACCCGGGACCGGTACTTAAACCACTACACTAACAGAGCATTACTAAACTAGTATATAAACTTAAAATTATTAGTACTTACTAATTAACTATGTCAAAATATTAGGTGATATCATACGCAATAATTAAGATAATTGAGATGGTATTTAAAAACAAAAACTAGCATAAGTAGACCATGGAAAAAACCGAAACGCCTAATTAAAATATCGCAATAAATCTGCTCCAATCAATGTCTTGCCAGTGGTAATTAAGACAGCATTAATATAAACATATAACATTATTGCAAAAGTCGTAAATTGTCTGTAAATAGGGATGGTGCGCAAGCGCCGAGAACTGTTAAATATAATTAAAGTAGTGGCCCGCCCTCACTTCGTTTCGGGATAGTAGTTTCATTATCTACCAATAGATGGCGCTGCGCGTCGATTGCATCGCGGTTATGTTTCGCCTTTTCGGTTTGTATTTGAAGTTTGTCGATGTCTTTGGAGTTTATCTCTTTAAAAATACGTAGTATAAATTGAAGTTCAGAGATTCGAGAAGACTATGGCACACTTTATTATATTGTGTGAAGAATGGCACGTTTATAAAAAGCGTATGAGGCAAATGCGCCATCCGGTCAGCCAGTTTCGGATGCGTTGCCGACTCTTAAGGAAGGAATAAGCCCTTTTGAAGATCACTAGGTCGTATCTGCTCGGAAACATCCTTTGTTGACAGCTGGTTCCACAGTTTCACCACAGAGGATATCCATACTAATATTATAAATGGGAAAATGTGTCTGCCTGTCCGTATGTTTGTCTTTCTTTCACGGCAAAACAGAGCGACGAATTTGACGTGACTTTTAAGTGAAGATAGTTGAAGGGATGGAGAGTAACATAGGGCTACTTTTTGCCCCTTTCTAATCCCCCATTTTAGGGAAGTGGGGGGCGCGAGCGAAGCGACAAAAGCTAGTATAATATAATTTACTGTGGTTTCACTGTGCGCGGTAAAAAGTGACGTGCAAAACGCAAATGCAAAAGTAGATAAGCACTACGTCTTTTTTCGTTATGGTAGAATTGGCGGTCCCGTCGGATCTTCCAACCCTAACAAAGTTTACATGACATTATCTTCATAATTACCTTATCAGCGTATAATTACGACTAATATGGCCGGCAAGTGATAACAACAATGTAAAGGGGTTATCTGCCAATTATGAAACAGTGCGGGTCTGGAGGTCGCGAGATACGACTATATTGTCCAAATGTCTTGACGTCTTGCTCTAAAAATATTTTAATAAGACGGAGTTCCATGATAGGCGTGTAAACATGTATTTTTTATGTGGCAGACGAGCATACGGATCACCTAATGATAAGAGATTGCCGCCCATAGATACCCGCAACACCAGTGGAGTTTTAAGTGCGCTGCCAACATTTTTTCCCGATTGTGCTTCCGCTACCCTCACTCTCTTGAACAGTTTTTCTGTTATGTAACAATTAATTAATCATTACTTTTAAAACACCACTTTACTAACAGAAAAACAAGCTCAAATATCTGTAGGTGGGCGGGACCCCTTTTAAATTAGTTTTCATCAATTAACTTTGTAGATTAAACCACAGATCTACACAAAAATAACGGTCCCAACTCATAATCGGATTTGCCAAACCGTAAACTATAAGCTCTTTACTTTTTAAGAACGTTCTTAAAAACAAACAGATCGATTTAAAACCTTTGTCGACTTGTTTGGTGACCGCAGTCTTTTGTTTTGAAATAAGAAAAAACAATTGTTAAAAAGTTTAACTGTAAAAACGGTTTACTTCAAGAAGATTGGCGTTTTTAAGTCAACATTTTTCGAAGGATTTGAGCGGGTAATCTTTTTACTTTTTTTTCTTTTTTTACCACAGATTGGTAATGGGATACTACAATACCTAACCTATAGATGCAATAAATATATTGAGTATTGAGAGTATGGTAGCCCTATCGGTTATAATACTATGGAACTCCGTAATTGTTCTTCAAGAATAAATTTCACGGCTCTATTGACAGAGTATAAGCTCGCTCTATCGTAGATTTCTTGAAGTCAACCGCAAGGCCATTTTAGAAAAAAAAAATATTAAAAAAAACTACAAGCGATAAATTGTTGATCCTATACAGCCTTATCTTGTAAGCGATAAAGATTGTGACTTTTTACTTTTTTTATCACACTTTAAGACTCAAAACGATGCACTTCACATCCACGCCGTTTCGTTATCAAAATGGTCGGTGTTTTTAGATAAGCTACCAAGTTTTTATAAGAGATTTTATGTCTGTCGTCGCAACAATTGATTGGCCCAGTTGGACGCCCAAGATACCGCTGGAATGATGTAGTATAGGTAGATCTTACGGAGGTACAAGTCAGTGAATAAATAAATAAATGCGTCAGACAATCACACCAATCAACCTGGTCTCAAACTAGGGCAACCCCTGTACTATGAGTACCAGATGACGATAATTAACTGGGGGCGTCAACTCAGAACACAAACCTAAAAAAACTTAGAAAATGTAGTTTCCTAAATTGACTTGACAGGGAGTCAAACTTGGGACCTCCTCCGCTTTGGGCGACCATCTTAGCCACTGCACCATCGAGGTCGTCAATGGCGTGTAACCGTGAATGACCGGGACCAGTGGAGGGTCTTGGATCTCGTGCACTCGACATTGAAGTCGAATCGGAATTTTGTATGGACGAATGTATGAAATCTCTAAAATAGACTTCACACACTTTGGGTTGCTGAGCCATCGAAGTAGGTAAAGATTGATTTAACGACAATCTGAGTGAATTGTTTATGGTTTGCTATCTTAAAAGCCTGCAGAGTGCAAGTATTAATGCCATTAAACAGATATGCAACAATGTTGTTCGATTATTTATTTTAATAGTTATTCTATGACCTAGCAACTGATACTGGATACATTTTATGACGCTTAAAATAGGTAATAAGTTGCTATTTACTATTTCATTACACAAATATCATGTACTTATATATTAAATTATATGTTAAATATATTAGTTATGTGGGGCGTCCGAGATATCGCTGGAACGACAAAGTCGCCAAGGACCTTTAAGCACTAAACGTGCATGATTGGTCAGAATTGGCACGTTACAGCTTGAAACAAAATGGCGAACTTTGACGTTGAAAAAATCTTATTCATTATCGACACTCATTTAATTTAATTTGACTCATTACTAACCCCAGACGCAAAAACGATGTGGATTTATAAGTTTGACGTGTCTGTCTGTATGTGTGTCTGTCTGTGGAATCGTAGCTTCCATAAGGATGAACCGATTTGAATTCAAATTTTTCGAAACGTAGGCCGGATTTGTGATTATCAATCCGCATTAGGGTTGGTGCCTAATCCCATCATAGTATCGATGACTTGATTTCAATGATGGAGGCCTTTGCCCTGCAGATGGACAGTTTATAGGCTGATACTTGATAATTTGTGAAACTTCAATACTGCAATAGCGCGATTCACTGTGCATGGAACAGCTGATATCTTTAGTTTGCGAGAAGTTCCTTTATAATAGGTACTAATTAATTAAAGAGGACTTTACTATGGTCATAGTATACAATAACTCAGTAAATGTATAATTATGAATAACATACGGTTGCAGGCTCATTAAATTTCAATTTAAGCATCTCTACTTGGCTCCCGTTCAACATTTATAAAAAAATAAAAGAACGTCCAAACATCTGCCATCTTGTCAAACTAGATAACGAAACATGAATGAACCATTTCAACTTTAAACGAATCTATATCACAGAACAAAAATAGCCAGTAGGTAGCATGGTCGTATTTAAAATTAAGCTACATATACCTAAACTCTGATTCATAATCATGTAAAGTAAACTGACAGATGAAAATGACCAGTTTCTATGCATTTTGACAATTTGCATGTGTCAAATTGAGTGATAATGTATGGGGATGACCCATTGACATCTGTCAGTTTACTTTACATGATTATGAATCAGAGTATAGTTGTTTCACAAGGTATATGTCTGCTGCAGTCGTTATAAAGCCCTGTAAAAGTAGGATAAACAATTAAAAAATCACGATTTTCATAGACTGAGCAAGCTACAATAAATGTTGTATCGACTCTTGTGAGTACAACATAAGTACAAAATAAATAAGTAAGTAAATAATCATAAATTGAGAGAACATCACATACATTGTCCTAGTCCCAATCTAGGTTTTCCTTTGTGCTATGGAAACCAGAAACAGCATTCGTAATAAATAAATAGTCACTGGTGTTGCAGGTGTCTATGGGCGGCGGCGATCGCTTGCCATCATTTGATCCGTCTGTTTGTCTGCCACATCACACAAAAAAATTTATGCAGAAATGCCTAAAAAAAATGTTTCTCCATTTCTGCATACTTAAATTACTCATTAATTAAAGCAATTTTTCACAATTGTGCCCTTGTTCTACCAAAGGAGCGATTAAATAGAACTACTGTTTATATGAATAATGTGTCAATAGAGTAGCTAACAAGGTGCCCCAATAAAAACTATTTCAATCACATACCTACCATAGTTAACATTTAATTAGCTCTGTATAACATTATTAGTGTATAGCTTTTAATGAGGGGCAGTAATAGGCAATAAATAAAAACACATCCTACCATAGAGTATGGTAGAGCAGGATGCTTGGCCGCATTGTATATGGACGTCGGCTAAGGGCGTGTACACATAAGATAGTACAGCCAACAACAAAAGTAGATCGATCAAAATCAAAAATCTATAAAGTGATATTGAGCGAGTTCGCGTCAGAACTGTACAGTGTCAAATTATACAATTCTGACGCAAGCTCCGTAAAGCCTCAAAGTGATTCATACAGTTCTGACGCGAACTCCGCTCAATAGTGAGTATAGTCTTTGATTGTGATCATCTACTTTTGCTGTTGACTGTACGTACTTCTGTATGAAAGAACTACATGAATGGATTCCGCTAACCTTATTTCTCAATCAGGATTCTAGGCGATGTCTCTAAATGGATGGATAATTTTCCAAACATCCGCAATCTACGCGAACTCTTTTTTTATACAAACCAATGAATGGAAACCCATTACTGGGCGGAAAATTCCCCATTAGTCGTCTGACCCTACGTACAGTATCGAAAGAGAAGATTTGGGTTATTTTTATATTGTTAAAACTTTTTAAAAAGGAAGAAAAGAAATACACTTGTCTTTGAATATGTTACAGCAGGGATAGTATAATAAAAATGAATGAAGTATTTTAAAAAGATTTTAAATTTGTTAATATAACTAGGTGTTTTATACATTATAATAAAACATTGGTCTTGTAAATCAAACACAATTTTCTTTTTGAAAAACTAATAGATTTTAAAGAAAAATGAATGTGAATGTGAATGTGTAACAATAGGGATAAGTAGGTATTAAAAATACTTAGTTAAATTTTCACTTTCGATAGTGGCGTAGGGACAATCGAAATATAACTAGAGCTTCTTCTCGTCTGGACCCGGATTAAAAAAACCGAGTCAAGAGTGTCTCATATAGAAAAGGGTTTGATAGCTAGGTGAAAGTTGGTAGAAAACAGAAACTAACAACCCAAAAAATACTAAACAAAACAACCTGATGACTGTGAGAAACTTAAAAAATAACGGACACTATTTCCCGTTTTTATTAATCATACTTAAAATTAAAAACAAAAGTCTAAAAAACTATTGTATGTGGGAATGGCTTTATTTACATGGATGGAGACAGGGTACGACTTATTCTTCAGTCCTAATTAGATGTATTTACCACAGCAGCAGTAGTTAAGTTGACTTTTAATTGTGGCCAATTTCGCGTAATTACTTCTAATTAAGCAGAAACAGACAGAGCTCGAATAATGTCAATTTGTGGCTTGAGAAGGCGGGGCTAGGAGAAAAATGTCTGTCGTGTCGTTGAAAAAGAATGCGATAATTAACTTTGCATTTGGTGTCTTCTTTTTGCTTTATAATAAGAATAAAAATATATTTATTGTCTCTTTAAAAACATTTATACATGCCTAGCTAGACTGAGAAAAAAGACAAACATGACTGTCATCATCCATAATACAAAACGAAAGAAAGAGCGGAGCTCAGCTGATCGTGCCGTGTTATATCTAAA
The DNA here is from genome assembly GCA_014851415.1 of Cnaphalocrocis medinalis. Taxonomy (NCBI): domain Eukaryota; kingdom Metazoa; phylum Arthropoda; class Insecta; order Lepidoptera; family Crambidae; genus Cnaphalocrocis; species Cnaphalocrocis medinalis. The sequence goes on along the minus strand of CM026298.1, from coordinate 4,718,306 downwards.
AGGGCGTAAACTGCAGTTGCTAGATTTTGAGTTTTCAGCCGTTTAATTATTAATCTTATCTTAATATTAAGGCTTATTTGGATATAACACGACTTATATGATCCCGGGAAACGCTGGTTTCCATCTACTCTCCTGCCCTTTAAGATCTTGTTTCAAGGAATAGGTATTGTGATACTAGGTTCACAGTCATGAAACTGTAATATTATTAGACTTTAAAATAATTTGTTCGAATAAAAAAAATATATATTACCTATTGGCGAAACTAAAGCTAAAAGAACATTGAATAAAAAGATGATTTTCTACTTACAAGATAAACCGTTAACATGAAAATAAAATTTATACTATTTTTATACTACATACTATCTTTATAAAGATATACCTAGGTGAATTATATAGATAATGAAAAGATAATAGGTAAATCAAAAATACGAAACCCACCCAGTGCCATCTATTGGTTCAGTTTGGAACAACTGTTCCTAAACGAAGTGAGAGTAGGCTAGTCATGTTTTAATAAAAAAAAAGTAAATGCGCCGGACAATCTACGCAGATCATTTAGTCTCAAGTTCTCAACCCTGTTGATGAATTCCCTGAGCTCCATTAGATGACTAAAACAGGAGGCAAGTGTTCTGGGAACACTCGGTTCCGATAGAATTTATAAAAATAGTAAATTAAGAACCTCTATAATTTATATTGACAGATTTTCTTTCCTTTCGTCGAAATATTAGAAAAAAAATGTTCACTTCAATGAGTCCTGATAAATTTTATGTAGTGTATTTTCCAAAAGCAATAAAAAAGATGCAGTAAATATATTTCTGAACAAAAAAGCTTATCAATACCTTAACATAAACCTTGAGTTAATTAGTGGAATACTTAATTTGAAATAGTATTCAAAACATACAACCCCAAAGGATACTATTTAAATAATTAACCGTATCGAAACCTCAACTATAATTACTATCGATAAAAAACGGATACGCAAACCACATCATTAATAAGACATGAATTATACTTAATAAACAGTTGTTAATAGAAACGAAGAAATATGATTTTGAATGACAGGATATAGGCGTGGATAGAGATATATTCTCACGGCTCTTGATCCTAATTAACCTGTCAAATATAAATTTAAAACATCCCATCACAAAAATCTATTTAAGTATGCTAAATATCTCACAGACAACAATTTTATTACCATACAGAATGAAGTCTCAATTACTTAGTTAAATATAATCGCAATTTTTCAATCAAAGATTTTGGATCTAGCCAACGGATTTTGACAAGTTGCAATATCTTATGACGCGTAAACTACCTTGGGATTTTTTGCAAAATATAATCATGTTTTCATTAGAAAACCTTGTTATTTGGACATTCAAATGTGGTTGACGCTAACGGCAAGTTTATAAAAAAGTGACATAAATAAGTAACGACCATCTCCCGTGTGAGTTTATATGGATGACACTTATTACTTTCGTTGACTATAAAAGTCTTAAATGTGTAATCTCAAGATATTTATGAAGTGATTTTAAACTAATTGACGTGGGTGTAGAATTAGTTGTAAATAATAACGAAATTGCTCTCAATTAAATATGGACACGTTTTGAAAATGTTTAAAGAGTGGTCAATAAAGATGATTAACAGTTTTTGGTCTATCGTTTTGGGATGGTTGTAGATTAAGAATAGAAATTAACATGATCCGCCTATAAGTAGAGCAGTACCTACGTACGTTAATGGCTAACTCAATTGGTTTAGGTTAAATAACCATAATTATTATGATGTTGATGGTGAAAATAAATCCACTTACCTCCAGGAAACCTATGTGGAAATATCCTTCCATGCCTGTTGATCAGCCACGGGTAAAGTTGATAGGATTCCCTCGGCACCGGCGCCGCGGGGTGTGGAGGTGGGTGCGGTGGGAGGGGGGCTCCAAACCCCTGCTGCTGATGAGCAAGGGCCGCTGCCAGCGCCGCGCCTTGGAAGTGGGCGAGGAACTGGTGGTGGTGACTCTGAGCGTCGAGATACGGCAGCCTCTTCAGCTCGGGCGAGGGAAACATAGCCGGCAACGCGCTCGGCCTCAATAGTGGACGAGGCGAAGGACTTCTAGGGGATGCCACAGGCGACGGGGAACCGGGACTAGCCAGCGGCGGCGAGGACTGCTTCGGCCGCTCCGAACCACCAACTATACTGTCTATGCTGAATCCGATCTTCGGCTTCGATGGCACCGCCACCACAGGGGTCGGTGCGAGAGGCATCATGCTTTTGCACACAACGGGTCCGTCACAAAATTATCACCAAATCTCAGAAGCACATGTTACACAGAACACAATCCATCGTGACGCGAGCGCGCGGTACGTTCGCCGTGGTGGCGCGCGGCCGAATGAGCGCGGGGGCTCGCTCGGCGCCCGTTCAAAAAATAACTAACATGGTCGGCTCGACTCCGATTGGCTGGCGTATTCCTATGGGTGTCGACGCATCTCCGAGCGTGAACTCTTTATTTTGATATCTGCGTCGCTATTGGATAGAAGGCGTGTTGAGGTGTTATTTGAATTCGGAACGCTTTCGGAGTGGGCGGTTTGAATTTAGAGCTTGTGATTTAACCGGCCAGATGGAGGGTCGCGCGAGATTTGTCGTCTGTTGGGGAGGTTGTGTTTTCTGAATTCGGTTGGTTATGATTCAATTAAGGCTCGGATTGGGTAGGTCGGTGTCTTTGCTCGTTTTGCCGTCGGCTGCGTTCGCGCCTGGTGTTCGCAACACTTTTTAATTAAGCGAATGGTTTATTAGTGTAATGTCGCCGGCAAATTCTTTAGCGATTGCAGCGTCAAAATTAATAGTATTTTCCCTGAGCGCGGCGCGTTGTAATCTTTCCGTTACCACGATCGGTTTGAACCACTCTTATATTGTTGAATTAAATTTTAATGAAACCGATAAGATTTGAATTTCACGCAAATTTTACGCCATTATAAACTAAACAGTGTTTGGTAAATAGTTTGATTTTTTAATTAAAATTGCTACGCTTTATAATCAGAAATGGTGGTGATTGATTTTTGTTTAAAAACATTTCAAATGCGCAATTTTATATGCTTTTAGAAACCTAGTTATTTTCATTTATTAATACCTAACTACCTACATTCGGTATACCAGTTACTGGTAGGTAATTATAAGGTAACAGTTGTACCTACTGACTTAAATAAGCGCATTTTGTTTTTTCCCCACAGTTAATATTAAATAAAAATTATAGATACTTAACCTTTTTCTATGAGTTTTGTGACCTACTTAATTAGTTTTTATTTTAGTACTAAAATTTACCGATCACGATGTTTTAAAAAATAATGTAGAGTCATTTCAAAAACGGAAAATGTAAGTAATATTTTTATTTTTTTAATTTCTCTAACTGTTATTGCAACGTATCCTAACAGATAAATTAAACTACTTATATAAAGATGTATCACAATATTTTACCAACATTGGTTACAGCTTTTTAGTAAAGTTTATTCTTGCTTGTAAAGCAAGCTATTTGACTTAAAACTAATGGGATGAGAAGATAAAAAATAAAGTTGATAGGGATTAATTACTTACGAATTAGATGTAATTGTATCAGTTTTATTTATATTAAAAACTTTAAACTAATCAAAATAATGTAAATAAAAGTGAATTAATATAACTATTCGGAGCTAGTTACAAAATGTAAAAAATATGTAGGAAACTTACCTACTTCCGATTGATAGATATAATTTTGTTCATGTTTAAACAAAACTTTAAGCCTAATCAAACAAAATATGCTAAAAAATTAATCATGAAAGCCTTTCAGAATAATGTAAGCATATTTATAGAGTCATTTTATAAAATAAATTGGCCGGTATACAATTACTTCCAGTATTTTCGTCATTGCTAAATAGGAAACAATTTTCTACTCCAGATTTTTTTACGATAAACTTTTCGAAAATCTTAACTTGGCTTGGGGGCAATTTGTCCCAAAAAAAATCGTCTCAGAATTTCAAACTTTTTTGCTGATATTCTAGCATACAAAAAGATATTGGTAACGTTATTACCAATATCTTTTTGTCTTGTAGAGTTTAGTAAACTATTATCACAATAAACACAAAGATATTGGTGACGTTTAGGCTAGAACAGTACCTACTTAATCAGCAAAACAATCTTGAAATTCTAGGACGAGTTTTTTTTTTGGGACAAACAGCAAAAGTAGATGATAAAAATCAAAAACACTATACCTACTCACTATTGAACGGAGTTCGCGTCAGAATTGTATGGTGTCAAATTCATACAGTTTTGACGCAAACTCCGTATAGCCTCAAAGTGATTCATACCTCAATAGTGCGTAAGTTTTTGATTTTGATCATCTACTTTTGCTTTTTTTATGTGATAGGTAGCAGACGAGCAGGCGGATCACCAGATGGTAAGCAATTGCCGCCGCCCATGGACACTTGCAACACCAGTCGAGTTGCAAGTGCTGTACAATAAAACTTAATGTTAAAGGGCTACATGAATGAAACTAGTGCCGCCAACCTATTTACACTGATTGTGGCGGAAATATGATATTTTTGAAGAAAATAAAACATAACTTAGATCCAAGTAAATTGGATTTTTCAAGATGCAATACAATGTTTCTAACACGCGACAAGTAACAATAAAGTTAATTATTGCTAAAAACGGCCACTTTTAGCAATAATTGACATTATTGTTACTTGTCGCGTGTTTTATAAATTGTATTGCATCTTGAAAAAAACAATTTACTTTTACCTAAGTCTGTAATGTTTTGCTTTCTTAGAAAATATCGTATTTTCGCCACAATCAGTGTAAATAGGTTGGCGGCGCTAGTTTCATTTGTATAGCCCCTTAATGTGAAATAGTCTCTATCTTGCCTTCTCGCACTAAGCGTTGTAATTTATATAATGTAAATTGTGTCTAATATGTTTGTATTAGACTAACTACCGGCCCCGGGCGCGCTCGCTTGGTCCCGCTACGCACGATCTCGTGTGAGAGCCGTATGTGTGTTCTATGCTGTCAGAGTTTCTCAACCACACGAATAAATTCACACAACATCTCATACATTGACCTGACTCCGTACTAAGTAGCTTATGCACTTGTGTTACAGATATCAGACAACAGAGGATCACAAATATAATACTTAAATACATATATAACACCCAGACACTGAACAAACACAAGTGTTCATCACACGATTGTTTGTTTGGGGATCGAACCCAATCGAATCGAATCGTGTGAATATTATTATCTTTTTTTGTGTGCTAAGTGGCAGATGAGCAGACGGAAAACCTGACGGTAAGCAACTACCACCGCCCATAGACACCTGTAGAGTCACAAGTGTTCTGCAAATCTTTAACCCTCTTTCCTCACAATTGGGTCTGTATCCTCATTCACTCGACGATAAACGCAGGCGCTGCTTCACGCCAGTCTTCTGTGAGGCTATGGTATCACTTCGGTCGAGCTGACCCATTAATGCCGAAGCGTGGCTCTCCCACCTTAAAAGGATTCTGCTAGTTTCAATAAAAAATTGTTACCTAGTTTTAGTTTATCTAGCTAGTTTTCCTATGTTTTTCAACTTAAATTAAACAAAAGTATTTATACTAATTCGCCCAATTATTGTATTAACTCTCCTACAGCTTAACACTGCAGCTCTGTAATTTATAGCAATTACCAAGTATAGCACAGTATGAGAAACTACGTACAACATACAGGATGAACATATCTGTGAAGATATTTTTTTATACTTACTAAAGGCGGCAAACGAGCAAGGCACCTGTTGATAAGTGATGATCACCGCTACCCATGAACATTATACTAACGGCCGTTTTCTAAATTGAGAATGTGAAGTTAAGCACTAAGCTACTTAAGTACCTACAAACTTTGACAGTTGAGTTATTACTTCAAATGTCAAAGTTTGTACTTAGGTAAGTAGGGCTTAACTTCAAGTTCTCAATACTATTATTATTATAGACGGGAATTAACGCGACGTAATCTTTTAAGCACATAATTATGTACTTACTGCTTGACGTTTCGGCTGCGTTACAACAGCCGTGTTCACAAGCGAACTGGCGGTGCGCGGCGACGTCTGCTGGGGCCCGGCGGTGGATCTTCCGATGCCCTCACAGTTTCACTTATAAAATCACCACTGGATACAATGTCAGTGAAGCCACTCCGACACACCACGCTCACAGTATCGGTGTTTGTTCGCGTTTCCAACGGCCTAGTACGGGGTTTGCATTTTGTTAATCACTTTTATTAGACATAACTGGAAAAAAAATACAAGTAGGTATATATAGGTAAGAATACAAGTAGGTATTATTCTGATAACATTTTGTTTTATGACACTTTCAACTTGTCACTACGAAATGCGCCATCCGGCCAGTCGACTCTTAATAAGTATATGCTTATAAATTAACGTCGCGTAAATTCCCGTCTATAGCAATAATAACATAGACTGCAACGCGAAAATTTAAAGAACTAGGATGGAGATTGATAGTTGGAACTGATAAATTCATAAGAGATATTGATTTGATTTGATTTCATACACCCTGTATAGTTAAACGGCGAGTTTGTTTGAGCAAGAAACACTATCGGAATCGTGAACGAGGTGTTTGTTCAGATAACCGACTGTTCTCGGTTGTGTCAGCATTTCCACAGTATTAAGACGATATGTGCAGCCGTTCTCCAATACAAAAAGATAACCCTGATGATCAGGGGTCTACTCCGCCAAACGATATCGATTTATTCGTAACGATACGACAGTTCCTACAAAAACCCTACTCTAACACAGCTTAAAATACGAATAATTGAATTTGACTGCTTCACAAACGCCAAATCGACGAACATTCCGACGACGTCTCTGATGGTATCGTTAAGAGTATCGTTTCGTTTGTATTTGCAAAAACTTTTTTCAGCCATTTATGGTCCACGCTGAAGAATAATAAACCAAACAAACAAACTTTTTTTAAATTTTACAAGCATTCGTCGTATCGTTACGAATAAATCGATATCGTTTGGCGTAGTAGACCCCCGGGCCTATAGGTATCTATCTATAGGTACCTAACTACTGCAAACACGACGATTAGCTTTTAATCTATCTATACTATTTATAAAGAGATAAAATCTAAAAACACCGACAAACCTTACTTATATACGAACCGAAACCTAGAAACATTTGCGCGAACAATCAACGTCCAGCGCCATCTATTGGTAGACAGACATATTTTATTAAATAATTACATTTAATACATTAATTAAATATAAATTTAGTCATTCAAGACTCGCTTCCTCTCTCCTAAATTTTTGTTGTGCCCTAACAGGGTCCATAAGAGTGTATATAAAATTAAAATGTTACCACCATACTATTTGTACCTTATGGAACGCAATAAATTATTGAGTATTGAGTATTGACAGTGGCATTACTGTCCGGAAACGAAGTGAGGGCGGGCCACTAGTCTCGCTATAAAAATGAACATTTAAAAGAGGGATGTACCTATATTTAAAAAAACTATGTATAATACAAACTTTCACTTTCGATAGTGTACAGACAGCCACACATCAGGTTAGCACAGCCTGTCAAATTTCCTCAGTTGATATTCAACCTAATGTGTATGACAGTAAGATGAGAGTCGATTGAAGAAATTTGACAGTTTTGTATACATTGATGTGTGGCTGTACGTACAAAGGGACAGTCGATTTATTCCTTAACCGCCCGCATTAAAAATCGAGGAGCAAAATCGGTTCGTTGTACGGACAAAGGAAAGCAAATAAGCCTGTGACCTATTGACTTGTAAGTTCAGCTAGCATTAGGCCGCGCCTCACGTTATGCTAACACGTTGGTGCTCGTGATCGCATTTGAATAGCTAAGTGCAGCCTTTAGCTCTAATGCCGGACACTTTGCCGGGTGTAGGGTAGATGTTATAGGGTAGCTATACTAGGATAGACACAGTAGGGTATGCACAGTAGGATAAATATAAATAATAAATAAATAATTTCACACAACATCTCATACCTTCATTGATCTGACTCTGTGCTAAGTAACTTAAGCACTTGTGTTACATATCAGACAACAGAGGATCACAATATATAACACCCAGACACTGAATAAACACCAGTGTTCATCACACGAATGTTTGTCCAGGGTGGGGATCGAACCCACGACCTTTGGCGTATGAGGTACGGTAACTGCCAAATGCGCCATCCGGCCAGTCAATAGGCACAGTAGGGTAAAAACAGGAACGTAAACTAGTGAATACTCAATAAGGTAGAGACAGTAGGGTATATGCCATAGAGTAGGGTAGACACAGCAGGTTATACTATATACAATAGGGTGGACACGTTAGAATATACAGTCATAGTAGGGTATGCACAGTAGGGTGGACAGGGTAGAATACGCTTTGTTGGGTTGGATGTAGGGTAGACCTAATAAAGAAGATCTCTATACTATGATAGACACAGTAGGGTAGACACAGAAGGATAGACACAGTAGGGTAGACACAGTAGGGTAGACAAAGTAGGGTAGACATAGTAGGGTAGACAAAGGTGTAGACACAGTAGGGTAGACAGAGGTTTAGACACTAGTCACAGTAGGGTAGACAGAGGTTTAGACACTAGTCACAGTAGGGTAGACAGAGGTTTAGACACTAGTCACAGTAGGGTAGACAGAGGTTTAGACACAGTAGGGTAGACAAAGAGGGTAAAAGACATAGTAGGGGAGAAACACTATAGACAGACACACTTGGCTCGGTAAAGTGGTGGCGTGATGGTCAGTGGCTGCGCTTGGAATTCCGGGTTTGATGACTCCTTGATCGGGCCGTGAATTTTTTCGGCTAGAAATTATTTGTTAGCTCGGACACTTGCAATTCTTTAATTGTGGTACAAACACGCTTCGGCATGAATGGGCCGGCTCGACCGGAGTGATACCACTGCCTCACAGGTAACCGACGTGAAGCAGCACCTATGCTGTGTTTCGCCGAGTGAGGGTACCGGAGGGGATAAAAGGTTGGCAGCGCAGGTGTTGCAGTTGTTTGCCATCAGGTGATCTGCTCGTCTGCTACCTATGAAATAGAAAAGTGTATTAAAACAAAAACAGACATCAAACCTATATCTTCTACGTGTTGACTGCAATTTCGCAATTCTAGTAAACTAGTTTGCGCCATTAGCTCCTACGGTGAAGTCAGATATTCAGATGCAGTCACGACGGCGCAAGATCGTTGCAGCGAGGGATCTATGATCATAGAACAAATCTAGTAAACCAAAGACATGCCTTCAATCATAGAAACCCTAAATTGGTTAGAGAAAGTCATGAAAACTGTTTTTGAGGAATTAACGGATTCCAAAATGGGGTTATCGTACTCTAGTGCACAGTAACGCCATCATTTTATTTTTGTGATAGGTAGCCGTGATAAATCACCTGCCCATGGACACCTGCTACACCAGTGGAGTCACAAGTGCGCTGCCAACATTTCACTTACCTATTTCCTTATTTTATAGATGATTATTTCCACTTTGTGGCGCACAACAGAAACACTTCTGCACATAAAAACCACTAAATACTTACCGACCGCTGGCATCAACAATTGCACACAATATTTCGATTAAAATCCTACAAAACTGCAGGTAAATTATAAAATCAAAGTCCATTATTTATACGTAATTCATAATAATTTTTACCTTAATATTTATTATTTAAAAAAGTAGAAAAATAGCATGTTTTTATGGTTCAAAGTAAGAGTTAGGTATTAGGATTACAACTTTAGATACTGCTAGCGCCATCTCGTATCAACTTTTAGAACTAAAATTGCTTAACAGCAGTATTTTGAGGCTAAAAACGAAAATGATATTGGTTTGCTGTATAAAATAATCCATTTTATACAGCAAACCAATATCATTTACGTTTGATATTTAGAACCAATTTCATATTATCATACGTATTCACTTAATGATTTCACAAATTTCATAGTGAAACGTTTCATATCAATATTTTTTGACATCAAATGGCATGACGTAAGCGGCAGTGGCGCCATCAAGTTAATTTCATGACTTTCTTGATGCATTATAATTTAATATAAGCTACCAGCACAGTCGCGCCACCTACCGCAGCGTCAACACGCATTACTCTTAATGCGTTACAGACATTAATGACGCGTTACGTTATGGAACGCAGTTCAGGGTAGGGCGGTCCCAGGCTCGATTCTCGGGTAAGCCATTTTTCTTGAAATCTCGAGAACTCACAAAAAAATTAACATTTATATATCTTACTCGATTTACTCAACGCCCCGTTGGTCTAGTTGTTTAAGTACTGTGATCTCGGGATCCTGGGTTCAAATCCCGGGTCGAGCAAAATGCACTTACCTATATCTCGAATTTTTCCAACATATCTCGGGTTTGTGTTCACCAATCCGCGTTAGGCAAGCGTGGTTATAAGCCTAATCCCATCATAGTAGCGATGACTTGATTTCTATGATGGAGGCCTTTTCCCTGCGGTAGGATAGTATATAGGCTGATACTTTAAGCTACTTTAGGTAGGTAGGTACTTATGTTATTCGAGTGCTTGTACAGTATTGCACATGAAGATATTGACACCCTTGTTTTGAGTATGCAGCCGTGTGTCAAGAGAGTCTTAGTGGATGGATGGATTAATTAGATCTAAGCCTTCAATATTTAAAAAAAAATGTTGTGGTTAGGTTTTGCTGTTTCATAAATAAATTTAAGATTTAAATTTTGTCTGAGTTTATCCTCTTCTTAGTTTTTTGTTAATTTAACTTTAACCAAAAATCTATTATCAGATAAGATAGGTAATTAAACAAGGATTAATTTAATGTGTGGGTGTCTTAATGTGTAACTTATAGTTAATAGAATTTACTTATTTAGGTTTAATGGAAATATCCCTAGACCATGTTGATGTGTGTGTGTAGTTAATGTTACTCGATATCAATGCAACTCACGTGTACCCACATCACTAGCCATATCGATCATAAAAATGTCATTGCAAAACAATGGCAGCGGGTGGGCGACGCGGGCGGGCGCTAGCGCGGGTTCGGTTCCCGGCAGGGGACTTGTCGATAATTGAGCTAATTAATTGGCAACACTAGTATCTGCATTTGAGAGGTTTAGAAATTAATCATTATCATTCGCTGTTTTAGTTCAGTGCGGGACATACGTAGGTAGGCATCTCCTAATGTTCGCCATTCCTATCGATTTTTCGCTACACGCATCCAGGAGGCCTATTCTCGTGAACTCGATATGAAATTGTATTAAAAAATTCAATACATTTATCCATAAAAATGTCTAGTTTGAGATCAACGTCGTTCGCATGAAGGTAGACCCAGGTCTTGCCGGCCATCTTTTTTTTATGTGATAATTGGTAGACGAGCAGACGGATCACCTGAAGGCGATTACCGCCGTATATTGGATACCTGTAACACCACTAGAGTCACAAGTGCGCTGCCAACCCTTAACCCCCTTTCTCCCAATTGGGCCTCCGATACCCTCATACTCACGCGACGAAAGCGTAGGCGCTGTTCACTCCGGTCTTCTATCTTGCGATGATATCAGCTCGTCACTAAGTAACACACAATGCTTAGCCCATAATTCAGGATTTGGGGATTCATTGTATATGAAGCGCAATTTAGCAGGGAAAGCCAGACCAAACTGAATCACGGTTATACGTTTCATAAACTATCCTAAACGCGCAAGATTCCTCAATTTTTTTCCCTCACTGATAGTAGACATAATTAGGCTCATAGATTTGAAAAATCTAGAAGCACGACCCTCCGTATGGAAGGCATTCTTATCCACTGATCTACCACTGCCCCAAAAACTATACATCCGTGCTATGGTATCATGGTATTAACATGCCAAACCGCCGTGAAGGCTTCAACCTCTTTGTTCGGCAGCCATTAAGATAAGCCGCGTGTTGTGGAGTGTTTAGTGGCCGTATCTTACGCCTTGGACGTTAATTGTTGTGGTAATTGGAGCCCATCATCAGTCCACAAGGTCTACCTCTTCGTGCCTGTGCGTGTCATTCATTCGTTCATTTATACGTCACTCAAGGTCCAAACTGAAAACCAGCGCTGCAGTGGCTTCAATGAAGCACCTGCAGCATATGCTGGGTTTGGACTTTATTGACCTATTATGTCTATATATGTAAGCACGTAATGTTTCTTTCTGTTTTCCTTAGGTACCTACTTCTTATTATGTATTCTGTGTCTTAAACTGTTGTGTTGTACTTATCTCTTTTTGTGTGGTCAATAAATGTTTTACTTACTTACTTACCTTGATAGATATCAACATAGACCTCTAAATAAATTTTGTTGTTAGCCGTTCAGTATCAGTATTTACGTCGAACGTTACGTTTAGGTCGCATCGAAGGGAGGGGGCATTTTTATTCATAAAGACTTGTAAGTATTAAAAGCATCTAGGTAAGTAATTCACACACACAGACAGTTAACAAACACCATCTAATACAACCAAGCATAGACCAAATCCTACTTTTTTCATAGCCTGTCATTGACAAAACAAAGAACTATCTATCTAAATTGTCATACATAGTAGTCTATTTCCTTGGATTATTGTAAGTTATTTTGCTCAAATGAAACTCTGTAACTTATTACTAATTTGAAAAGAGTAACTACTGAGTTTCTTGTTGGTGTCTTCTCAGTAGAAATCGACGTTCCGAACCAGTGGTAGATTATATTATTATGTTTTGACATTCATAAGTGTTCTGTATGGACCTAACTTGAATAAAGATTTTTTCTATTTCTATTTCTATCACCCGCGGTATACTCGCCCTACGGTTATTTGGCTCCCGGCAAATTTCGGAGCTGTGCCAGTGCTTGATTTACATTTTCACATAGAAAAAATGTTGTACTTAAACCCTCCTGTATGTCACTGAGAGGCCTTCGTCCTTCGTTATTCTAATCCTACTATATTTTCGGATTAAATACCACCTGCAAACCTTATTTTAAAAGATGTAGCGACGCACTTGTGTAAATGGGAGGCGGTAGTCGCTTAACATCAGGTGATACGTCTGCTTGCCTGACCCCCATACCTACCATAAAAAAATATACATCCAAAAAGTCCCGTGGCAGCCATTTTGTTAATTTACGAGCACAGCGCCCCGCATATTTCACCCCGCGAAATAATATTTTGTAATTTACGCTTTGTAAAGTACCTACCTACCTACTCCTTTAGCGACTGGTTATTTGGACACCAAGACCCACTAAGGGTTACAGGGCCAGCGAAGTAAATGTATAAATCAACCCCGAACTAGTCAATAGGCGATATCGATAAAGCCCGTGGCGGCCATCTTGTTAAGTTTACGAGCGCAGCGCCCCGCATCTAATTAAATAATATTTTGTAATTTACGCTTTGTAAAGGACACTTATCCTTTCGCGACTGGTTATTTGGACACCAAAACCAACTAAGGGTTAGGCCAGCTGAGTAAACGTTTAAATCAACCCTAAGCTAAGCGATATCGATAAAGCCCGTGGCGGCCATCTTGTTAAGTTTACGAGCGCAGCGCCCCGCATTAAATTAATATTTTGTAATTACGCGTTCGCTTCCGTCCGTAATGAGGAAGTGAGACGGTCTTTTGATTGGATTTGTTTGAACACTTTACCTGCTAAATCATTGCGCATGGGCATCCGCTTTTATCGTGAGATCGATGATAGCTCAGTGGAAGAACGCGCCGTCCATAGACGGGTTGCAGTTCAAATCCGAGCATGCACCTCTAGATTTTTCAAATCTATGTTTTTTACATTATAGCGGACAAACGAGCAGACGCACCTGAGGCACCACAAATGCGTTGCCGGCTCTTAAGGAAGGAATAAGCCCTTTTCTTGAAGATCACTATGTCATAACTGTGTAATGTGGGTAGGTAGGGGTTCAACCTATTTATTTAGCCTAGGAAATCCCCTGCTTGAGAAAGCTACCTTATACCGTACCGCATATTTGAGTGGAGGCCGCAGCCGTGGCCAGCCTCCCACCAGGCGGACCGACGATCTGGTGAAGGTCGCGGGAGTCCCTTGGATGCGGGTGGCACAGGACCGATCTGTGTGGAAAGCTTTGGGGGAGGCCTATGTCCAGCGGTCCTATGTTTGAATGGCACCTATCATAAATATTGGCAAGCCTAAACCAATCGCTTACCAAGACATTGATTACAAAATATGTCAGAATTATACACTAAAGACTTTTCGCGCAATATTTTTAACTTTAACATCCATGCTGACGGCTGCTTGTAATCAATAATTAAAATGGCGACTGGCCAACTGTAATTATTTCTGTTCATGTCAACGGTATAATGAAAGTTTAATTTATTGATAGCATGGCATTTAGGTACGGAGGAGGTAGGTAACTTCTACAGGGTGTATTTTGTAATTTAGATACCGTGCGTTTTACTAACCATTCTATTCAACATTTTTGTTCAATGACTTTTGGAAATTCGATTGAAAAAATACAACTTTTTATACTAAATTGGTCACGTGACTTGATGAGACGAATTTCCAAAAGTCTTAATTAAACGTATGTTGTTCGGAATGGTTGGTAAAACACGTGGTTAAAGGGATGTACACACCCTGGTACCTATCAGATAAATTGTAATCGATAAAATTATTGACACTATATTGACAACTAGACGTGGCCCGCCCTCACTTCGCTTCGGGACCGTAATTCAGAAATGAACTAATTTCAAGCGCTGTGCATTGCGCAAGCGTTTCGTGTTGTCAATTTACCTTGTCGTTGTCTATAGAAGTTATCTCTTTATAAATAGTATAGAAGAAGATAGAAGATATTGCGGTACATAAGTACCTACCTAGGTATAGACACTGAAAATTTCTAAACAGAAACCGAGGCAATTCCGAAATCTAGAAGTGGGTGAATTTTAATGAGTTTTTACAATAACTATGTGTTAACCCTTATCAGCTACTGAAAAAGCCTTTATTTTGTGACTTAGTTCAAAGTAATTAAATAACGACAAGTCTCGCACTTAGCAGTTAGGCTACTTATTTAAATAAGTCCTCGTGAAAAGTTTAAGGTATCTTGACATGAAAACTAGTCATAATTAGTAAAGCTTTCACTCAAAAGTATAATAAGTGCCTATTAGTGTGTTTTTGACCTGAACGCAAGCGGCTAGCATGAAAAAGACTTATCAGTTATCTGTCACTTTTGCTTAAAAGTGCAATATTAACACAAATGTTTGTTGATGATACAGATATTTGTGTTGGGTCTGGGTGTTTGTGGTTCCTTCGTTGTTTCTGGTTTCCATAGTACAAGGGAAAACCTTAGTTTGGGACCAGGACAATGTATGTGATGTTGTTTAACAGTGGGAGAACCTCGCTTCGGCGTGAATGGGCCGGCTCGACCGGTAGTGCTACCACGGCCTTACACAAAACCGGCGAGAAGGAGCGCCTGCGCTATTTTGTCGAGTGAGTGAGGGTACCGGAGGCTCAATTGGGGGAAAGGGGGTTAAAGGTTGGCAGCGCACTTGCAACTATTGGTGTTGGAGGTGTCTATGGGCGGCGGCAATCGCTTACCATCAGATGATCCATCTACTTGTCTGCCATCTATCACATAAAAAAAATATAGTTTCCTAAATTGACTTGACCGGGAATCGAACCCGGGACCTTTCGTGCTTCAGGCGAACACCTTAGCCACTACGCCATCGAGGCCGTCGATAATATGATGATATACCTACCTAGTTACAGCTTTGAGTTCAGCAAAAAACGGTTTTGTGTTCGTAGCTAATCAAGTTGGTAAGTACATCCTACATACCTAGGTATGGTCGATGAATTTTCCACCGCCTAACAACGCTAGGCGATAATCGCTTGCGCACGCAGAGGGGCGGGCGAAGCTAATCTCTGCGCGCACGCATAGCGCTGTGCAAGCGATTTTGACATCTAACTGGAACACCGCTACGTTCGCTGACTGTACCTACTTACTTATATTTACTTAATTGCCCACCAAAATTACTTACCCAGGTACCTAATTGCCCACTAAAATTACTTAGTGAGCACAAATATAGCATTTTTGAGTGCACAAATTTTAAGTAGGTCTTAGTAGGTAGGTAAAGTATTTTTATTGCGCCAAATATTATTCACCGAATTTTAACTACTTAATTAGGTATTTGAAATCTATCCTTTTTCAAATGTAACCGGCGTTCCATTTCACGCTACACAACTATGAGTTACCGAAAGCCTCATTATACGAAACTTGGCCCGGGGCCCCGTATAAATAACCCCACATCCCCCAGCTTAGTTCTGTTTGTTAATTCCTTTAATTACTCTCGGGCGCTTCGAAACCGTCAATTATGGCTTGAAAAATAAACAAACAAACGCCACAATACCAGTTCTAACTACTTATTCTTAATTACTTATAACTAAGACGTAACTCAAGCGCTGAAATAGGTATTTAGTAGACTTATCTTTTAACTATGGACGTTGATGAATTGCCGCGTGGAACGAAACGTCGGTTGTTTTTTAAAAATGGCCGACGGCGCGGTCAGAGCCAAGCGTGTAATTAGGTGAATATAAAAAGTTTTAGGTAATTAATTGTACTGCATAGTACGCCCAAAGAAATTGCTTAAATTGATATTTATTGGTGACATTTCTGCCGTGAGCGCGGCCCGTATTTAAGTGTTGTTAATTTTTATTCATTGTGCTTAATTTTTTTAAGTGGGCGAAGGAATTTTCTTTTGCAATTAAAATGTTTGAGTCTATCATGTCTATGTAATATCGTGTAAATATTTATAAGATCTAATCTAATTAGGTATTGGAAAGCTAAGTAAAAGCAATCGTAAATCTATCTTCTTCTTCTATACTATTTTTATAGAGGGTAATCTCATATTCCACGCCATAGGTAAACCGAAAACACGAAACACTTGCGCGATACAATCAACGCTCAGCGCCATCTAGTGGTAGACAGTGGAACTACTGTCCCGAAACGAGTGAGAGCGGGCCACTAGTGGTTAATAAAGTCGTGAAAATAAATGATACCACCACTGCCACTTACTTTAGGAATGGTAGCCCCATTTGATTATGAAACATGGATACTTCATTCCTTCCTTACATGCGTCGACACGACATTCTTCAAATGCCCGCCCTCACTTCGTTTCAGAACAGTAAATCCACTGTCTACCAATAGATAGCGCTGGGCGTTGATTGCTACGCGCCTGTGTTTCGCTGAGTGAGTGAGGGTACCGGAGGCCCAATCCAGGGAAAGGGGGGACAAGGTAAGCAGCGCACTTGTGACACCTGGTGTTGCGTGTCCATGGGCGGCGGTAATCGCTTACCATCAGGTGATCCGTTGGCTTGTGTACTACCTAATACTCCAATTCATAATCATGTGGAGTAAACTGAGAGATGCAAATGTGAAGTTTCCATACATTTTGACATCTTGCATCTGTCAAATTGAGTGATATTGTATGGGGATGACACATTGACAGCAAGCAAGCAGCCCCTGTGCTGTGTTTCGCCGAGTGAGCGAGAGTACCGGAGGCCCACCCGGGGGGAAGGGGATAAAAGGTTGGGAGCGCACTTGTAACTCCACTGGTATTGCAAGTGTCCATGAGCGGCGGCAATTGCTTACCATCAAACATAAAAAATAAAAAAAAATGACGTCTGTCAGTTTACTCCACAAGATTAAAAATCAGAGTATAAGTGTACATACCTACCTATATCATAAAAAAAACTTGTCTACCTATGTCTTTTGCCCCGATTTCTCCCAGCCACTTCCGCGTGTTGACCTGACCACAGCGCATTAATTACGCCGAAGCGCAATCACAGCGACTTTACCCGTTGTTATTAAGCTAAATTTGTTTGAATTGCTAATTAATCGAGTCGCAATGGGCGACGAGCACGCCACGGCAGGGTCAGCTGTGCAGTACAATGAACAACAGTGGAGTAACTAGTGTTGCCGCACGATAGTGCACTATTAGGTACAGACAGCCACACATCAGGTTACCACAATCTTTCAAATTTCCTCAATTGATATAGAGCCAAACGCGTTTGACATAAAGGTGAGAATGGAATGAGGAAATCTGACAGTTTTGTGTACTTTGATGTGTGGTTGTGCTGTACGTACCTACTACTTTTGCCCAACTATCGATAGTTTATCGATTGACTATCAATAGTTGGGCAAAAGCAATAGTATCGATAGGCCGATCGATAATATCAATAGTATCGATACTATCGATTGTTAGGTTTGGTACGTACAGCCACACATCAAAGTAAACAAAACTGTCAAATAGTACTGATATACTGCAATACTATCTATATTATTGAAGATCAATATCGAAATGACTATCTTATCGATAGTATCGAATAGAATATTGCAATAACAATCGATAGGCATATCGAAATTATAGATGATTTCCAATGTTATCTATCGATGATAAAACTATCGATAGTTCGGCAACCCTAAAAGTAACGATAATATAATGGTAACTATTATTTATTATTATAGACGGAAATTAACGCGACGTTAATTTTTAAGCACATAATGGTGAAGTTACTGCTTGACGTATAATATTTATTTATTAAATTTGATTGCACAAGATTTTTTCGTATATAATGGTCATCTATAATAATGACCGTCTATTAAAACTATAAGTATATTATACACTATATATTTATAGTGGCCGTCCCTCTATTCGTCTCAGGACATTAGTTCCATATTAAACCAATAGATGGCGCTGGGTGTCGATAACATCACGCATGTGTTTCGCTTTTCGGGTTTACTAAATATACGCCTTGCTGTTGTCTTTATATTTAATATACTTATCTAGTCCTAGATAATATTTATAATGCAACGCGGAAAGAAATATAGAGATTGTAATGTATCGATAGCAGTGGCGCCATCAATTAATTTCATGACTTTATTGACACATTATACACTATGGTACCACATACCCAACACAAAGAATGATTGGGCTATGAGGTGGCTAATTATTGACCACAATAAGATCTTCTGATTGGTTATTGTTTCATTGTAGCATTCCTTGCCTGATGATGTTCATAATTGGTGGTGGTAATTAGTGGATACTGCCGTGGGTGGCCTGTGGGTAGCTGTTAAGTAATATATAAAACACGCGACATGTAACAATAATGTCAAATATTGCTAAAAGTGGCCGTTTTTAGCAATAATTAACGTTATTGTTACTTGTCGCGTGTTAGAAATATTGTATTGCATCTTGAAAAATCCAATTTACTTGGATCTAAGTCTGTATTCTTCAAAAATATCATATTTTCGCCACAAGGTTGGCGGCGCTAGTTTCATTCGTATAGCCCCATAAGTCAAACATCAATACAATAAAACGTACTATTTATAGTATCTATATAAATAAAATGTATCGCGTTCGTTAGTCTGGCTAAAACTCGAGAACGGCTGGACCGATTGCGCTGATTTTAGTTTTAAAATGTTTGTCGTAGTCCAGGGAAGGTCTAAAAGGTGAGAAATTAAACAAAAAGTAGTGGAACCGAAGTTCGCCGGAGCCACTAGTAATAAATGGATTATAGTTTTGGGGTATTATATAATACATATTGTGGCCCCGGTTAAATACATTTTTCCATTAAAATGTAACATTTATGTGGCAAATTAAAACTGTAAAATGGCAACACCAAATTTGAAATGTCAAAACTTGGTTTCTTATTCGTCATAAAAATATGTATAATTTAATATTTAATCGCAAATTATTATTATAATAATCATGAAAGCTTGCACGTTATGCCTACAAACAAATACTAATGTGTGCCAACTAGGAGATTCAGCTGCAATAAATTTTATTCAAGAAATATTTGTAAACAATGGATTTCAAGTAAGTGTCTGTTTGTGCAAAAAAAAAAATCCTAATAATAATTCATTCTAATCACGAGAATTAAATAATGTAATTAAGTTTCAAAGATTGCAGAGATAGGTATCTAAATTACTTATTACATGCAAACAATACAGAAATATAATAATGATCTCTTAGAAACAAGTAACCACACATTTTCACTATAGAATTTATAACAAAATTATAGTGCATATTCTACCAAACAAGGTATATTATACAAATGATAGTATTTTTGCTTAAAATTAAACATCTAGATTCTATAAAAGTCAGGAAGTAATAGGCTATTTTGGTAAAAAATGAATTTTAATTTGTCACTTATAATAATTTGTAAAACCATATTTTTTATTTAACTTAGGTGTTTTTCTTTGTCTTCAGGAATTAAGTGGCCATAACTACATATGTTTATTATGTAATTATCTATTAAATAAGAGCTACAACTTTATCCAGAGGACATTGAGAGCTCAAAAAGCATTGAAAGATATTGTAGATGAAGGCACAAAGGTAAGAAAAATTGTTATGTTATAGTCCCGAGGCAACGAAAGTATAGCGATGACCGTTATTTGGCGCACTTGTAAAAAAGAAGACTTTCTATCAAAATTGGTTTCTGCGCACTCAAGGTCATAACTACACTTTCTTGCCTCGGACTATACCACTATTCTAATTTTACTCTTATGTTACATACTTGTGTCAGTAAGGTTTTGAGTTGCTGTCTTGTTTACGGTAACCCTTAGCAAGAGTCACTAAAGTTTATTATCGAACTGTGTACATTTTCAGATAACAGTTTCAACGCTAAGACAGATCGACAGACACAAATTAGACTTGGATGTCAATCTTATTTGTCAAGAAATTGAAATCAACCACCACATCTGGGATAGCAACAATAACGAAGACAATTCTTCTGCAATAATTAACCCCTTAGAAAACATAACAGATTTTAACAATGCATTTATCAAAAATGAAGTTAATACATTTGGAAACAATACCATATTCCCTCCTGATTATTATTACAATCATAACTACGAAGATGTCAATTATAACGATGGATACGTCCCCAACAAAATAGACAGTCTTGATGTGAAATCGGAGGATATAACCAGCCACGTTGAAATAAAAGTTGATATAGAACCGTATTTCGCTGACATACCATTAATACATACTCGTAGAGGGAGAAAACATGTGAATTATGAAGAAGTTACCAATGATTGTAAAGTTAAGAATAAGAATAAAAAGGCTAAGGTTATTAAATGTGAACCCAAAGAAGAGCCGGATGAGGATGGGAACGTTAAAATTAAACCTAAAAGACAAAGGATTAAGAAAACAGGGAAGAGAGAAAGAAAGCTGAAGAGAGTTGATACTAGGAAATATCCAATGAAATGTGATCATGTAAGTTATTTCCTGTTTTTTTTTATATTGAGGAAAATCAAGATGACTTCACTCCGCCTAATGGTAAGTGACTGAGATCCAAATATGAGGTTGACAGGCACAAAAGAACAAACAAAGTGACAAGTAAAGTTTAGTAAAGTAAAGTAACTATCAAATCTGACATCATCACCCTGAAAACCTAGGATTGTATGAAGGAGAAAACTCATGAAGTGGAAGGGCATTCCATGACTTTGATTTAATCAGGAAATTAGTTGACACATTGTTGACTTTGTCTCCCACTCCCAGGGTCGAGGGTTCAATTCCCAGCCTAGGCAATCAGTCGTGTGATAAATACTTGTGTTTGTTCAGTTTTTTTTACGTATAGCGAGACATTTGGCCGTAATTACGGTTTTACGGTATTAATTTTGTAAATTAATTTCCAGTGCAGATACATGATTCAGAACAAGACGGAGCATTTTCACCACTACCTCCTGTACCACCAAGGCATCCAATATCCTTATAGAAGGGAGGGGAAGTTCATGTGCCAGCATTGTGGGATTGTTAAAACGGTAAGCTTTATACATTACAAGTAAAGTACCAGCCTATGTACTGCCGCGTCTGCCGACACAAAGGCGTGGAATGGACATGGAGTATACACAGTGAATGGTTATGTCAAACTGTTAAATAACCAATGTTGTTAATAGACTGGCCGGATATCGCATTTGGTCACTACCACCCACGACCCAGAGGCGTCGTCGTCGTCGAGGTCGTGGGTTCGATTCCCATTCTGGACAGACATTCGTGTGATAAACACTTGTGTTTGTTCAATGTCTGGGTGTTATATATATTTATTTAAGTATTATATTTATTTAATAGAGAGGTCCTCTATAGCCTACAAAAAACGTCTAGAACGACACAGCAATCATCTGGCTACTAAGCTCATCAATACAGACAACTGCTTGTTTCGGCTGAAAAGAATGCGATTGGCATCCATATAAAGGCACTGAAAGATATAGGGTGAGAAGACACATCATAGGGTGTGCTCTCTCTAAAATGAATTTAATGATCTTCACCAAATCTGATTAAAGCCACCTGGGCTGATTGTAGATAGAAATATTAAAAAAAAAAAAAAGTATTATATTTGTGATCCTCTGTTGTCTGATATCTGTAACAAAAGTGCTTATGCTACTTAGTACGGAATCAGGTCAGTGTATGAGATGTGTGAATTTAATGACGTTGACGTCACTCTAAGTACGCCATCTTATGGATTTTTCTCGCGTGAATGCTCCCATTTATTTGATTTATCCTCACAGACAGCTCACGTCCTCCACGAACACGAGTTGACCCACGGCGAGAAGAAGGTGTCCTGCCAGCAGTGCGGCAAGCTGTTCCACAACGAGACGCGGCTGAAGCGCCACCTCAAGCGGCACGGCGCCGTGCTGAAGGTCTGCGACTACTGCAACAAGGGCTTCGTGGCGAGAGAGGACCTCATACTGCATATTAGGGTGAGTGCTTGAGTAGACGAAGTTTTGTCACTTACCACCCAGACGAGCAGATGCCGCCGTCCATAGACACCTGCTACATGAGTAGAGACACAAGTGCGCTGCCAAACCTTAACGACGAAAGGGCCCTCAATTGGGTCTGCGGTACCATCAATCATTCGATGAAACACAGCAACAAGGGCTTTGTGGCGTAGGAAGATCTCATACGGCATATTAGGGTGAGTGCTCCAGTAGACCAAGTTTTGTCACTTACCATTCAAATGTCTGGAAGACATCGCTATGGGCGACGATTTCAACAAGGGCTTTGTCGCGAGAGAGGACCTCATACTGTTTAAAGTTTCGTCACTTCCACCTAAATATATGGAAGGTACGGTCTGTTACACGCATTGGTCTAGTAATGTAAGTACCGGACCGTGTCCTGCCAGCAGTGCGGGAAACTGTTCCACAACGAGACGCGGCTGAAGCGCCACCTCAAGCGGCACGGCGCCGTGCTGAAGGTCTGCGACTACTGCAACAAGGGCTTCGTGGCGAGGGAAGACCTCATACTACACATCAGGGTGAGTGCCACCGCCCATAGACACCTGCTCCACTATGCACCAGTAATCAAGTGCGCTGTCAACCCTTAACCCCTTTCCCCCCAATTTAGCCTCCGGTACCCTCACTGACTCGACGAACACAACAAGGGCTTCGTAACGAGGGAAGACCTCATACTGCATTTTAGGGTGAGTGCTCAATAGTAGACGAAGTTTTGTCACTTACCGCCCAGGTCAGGCGAGCAGATGGCGCCGTCCATAGACACCTGCAACACCAGTATACTTAGTCCCAAGTGCACTGCCAAACCTTAACGAGGAAAGGGCCCTCAATTGGGTCTGCGGTACCATCAATCATTCGATGAAACACAGCAACAAGGGCTTTGTGGCGTGGGAAGATCTCATACGGCATATTAGGGTGAGTGCTCCAGTAGACCAAGTTTTGTCACTTACCATTCAAATGTCTGGAAGACATCGCTATGGGCGACGATTTCAACAAGGGCTTTGTCGCGAGAGAGGACCTCATACTGTTTGAAGTTTCGTCACTTCCACCCAAATATCTGGAAGATACGCTCTGTCACGGCTCGTTGGTCTAGTTCTGTAAGTACCGGGCCCTGTCCTGCCAGCATGCGGGAAGCTGTTCCACAACGAGACGCGGCTGAAGCGCCACCTCAAGCGGCACGGCGCCGTGCTGAAGGTCTGCGACTACTGCAACAAGGGCTTCGTGGCGAGAGAGGACCTCATACTACACATCAGGGTGAGTGCCACCACCATAGACACCGGCTCCACTATGCACCAGTAGTCCAGTGCGCTGCCAACCCTTAAGCCTCCTTAATAATTTAGCCTCCGGTACCCTCACTGACTCGACGAACACTGCAACAAGGGCTTCGTGGCGAGGGAAGACCTCATACTGCATATTAGGGTGAGTGCTTGAGTAGACGAAGTTTTGTCACTTACCACCCAGACGAGCAAGATGCCGCCGCCCATAGACACCTAGTACATCATCTACTGATGTACCAGGTGTCTATGGGCAAGTGCGCTGTCAAACTTTAACACTCTTTCCCTTGAAGAGGACCTCATACTGCACATCAAGGGTAAGTGCTCCATAGTAGACGATGTTTTTGTCACTTACCACCCCACGCGAGCAAACGCCGCCGCCCATAGACACCTGCTACACAAGTAGAGACAGTGCGCTACCAACCCTTAACGAGGAAAGAGCCCCAATTGGGCCTCTTCCGGCACCCTCACTCAACAAAACACAGCAACAAGGGCTGCGTTGCGAGAGAGGACTTTATACTGCACATTAGAGTGAATGCTCGAGTAGACGAACTTTTCTCACTTACCACCCAAATCTCTGGAAGACATCGCTATGTACAACTAATTTAACAAGGGCTTTGTCGCGAGAGAGGACCTCATACTGTTTGAAGTTTCGTCACTTTCACCCAAATATCTGGAAGATACGCTCTGTCACGGCTCGTTGGTCTAGTTCTGTAAGTACCGGACCGTGTCCTGCCAGCATGCGGCAAGCTGTTCCACAACGAGACGCGGCTGAAGCGCCACCTCAAGCGGCACGGCGCCGTGCTGAAGGTCTGCGACTACTGCAACAAGGGCTTCGTGGCGAGGGAAGACCTCATACTACACATCAGGTGAGTGCCACCACCATAGACACCGGCTCCACTATGCACCATATCCAGTGCGCTGCCAACCCTTAAGCCTCCTTATATTAGCCTCCGGTACCCTCACTGACTCGACGAACACTGCAACAAGGGCTTCGTGGCGAGGGAAGACCTCATACTGCATATTAGGGTGAGTGCTTGAGTAGACGAAGTTTTGTCACTTACCACCCAGACGAGCAGATGCCGCCGCCCATAGACACCTAGTACATCATGGGCAAGTGCGCTGTCAAACTTTAACACTCTTTCCCTTGAAGAGGACCTCATACTGCACATCAAGGTAAGTGCTCAATAGTAGACG
Source organism: Cnaphalocrocis medinalis (assembly GCA_014851415.1). Classification (NCBI taxonomy): domain Eukaryota; kingdom Metazoa; phylum Arthropoda; class Insecta; order Lepidoptera; family Crambidae; genus Cnaphalocrocis; species Cnaphalocrocis medinalis. Next base: position 4,693,107 of record CM026298.1, on the reverse strand, counting down.
ATGTTTTGTCACTTACCACCCACGCGAGCAAACGCCGCCGCCCATAGACACCTGCTACACAAGTAGAGACAGTGCGCTACCAACCCTTAACGAGGAAAGAGCCCCAATTGGGCCTCTTCCGGCACCCTCACTCAACAAAACACAGCAACAAGGGCTGCGTTGCGAGAGAGGACTTTATACTGCACATTAGAGTGAATGCTCGAGTAGACGAACTTTTCTCACTTACCACCCGAATCTCTGGAAGACATCGCTATGTACAACTAATTTAACAAGGGCTTTGTCGCGAGAGAGGACCTCATACTGTTTGAAGTTTCGTCACTTTCACCCAAATATCTGGAAGATACGCTCTGTCACGGCTCGTTGGTCTAGTTCTGTAAGTACCGGACCGTGTCCTGCCAGCATGCGGCAAGCTTGTTCCACAACGAGACGCGGCTGAAGCGCCACCTCAAGCGGCACGGCGCCGTGCTGAAGGTCTGCGACTACTGCAACAAGGGCTTCGTGGCGAGAGAAGACCTCATACTACACATCAGGGTGAGTGCCACCGCCCATAGACACCTGCTCCACTATGCAATATGCACCAGTAGTCAAGTGCGCTGCCAACCCTTAACCCCTTTCCCCCCAATTTAGCCTCCGGTACCCTCACTGACTCGACGAACACAACAAGGGCTTCGTAACGAGGGAAGACCTCATACTGCATTTTAGGGTGAGTGCTCAATAGTAGACGAAGTTTTGTCACTTACCGCCCAGGTCAGGCGAGCAGATGGCGCCGTCCATAGACACCTGCAACACCAGTATACTTAGTCCCAAGTGCGCTGCCAAACCTTAACGAGGAAAGGGCCCTCAATTGGGTCTGCGGTACCATCAATCATTCGATGAAACACAGCAACAAGGGCTTTGTGGCGTGGGAAGATCTCATACGGCATATTAGGGTGAGTGCTCCAGTAGACCAAGTTTTGTCACTTACCATTCAAATGTCTGGAAGACATCGCTATGGGCGACGATTTCAACAAGGGCTTTGTCGCGAGAGAGGACCTCATACTGTTTGAAGTTTCGTCACTTCCACCTAAATATATGGAAGGTACGCTCTGATATACGCATTGGTCTAGTAATGTAAGTACCGGACCCGTGTCCTGCCAGCATGCGGGAAGCTGTTCCACAACGAGACGCGGCTGAAGCGCCACCTCAAGCGGCACGGCGCCGTGCTGAAGGTCTGCGACTACTGCAACAAGGGCTTCGTGGCGAGAGAGGACCTCATACTGCATATTAGGGTGAGTGCTCAAGTAGACCAAGTTTTGTCACTTACAAATAAGTGGTAATCCCTTACCATCAGGTGACGGGTCTGACGGGTCAGATAGTCTGCCCTATATCATAAAAAAACCGCCCAGAGGTTTCAATATGACAGATGGCAGACGAGCAAACGGGCCACCTGATGGTAAGCGATTGCCGCCCATGGACACCTGCAACACCAAACGGGTGTCACAAGTGCGCTGCTTACCATTTGACCCCTCCATCCTCTAGATTGGGCCTCCGGTACCCTCACTCACGCAGCGAAACACAGCTCATGCACTGCTACACGCCGGTTTTCTGTGAGGACGTGGTATTACTCCGGTCGAGCTGGTCCATTCATACCGAAGCGTGGCTCTGCCACTGTTAAAAATAAAAAAATCTGAGCTTATCGCCTTAAAAATCGTTTTACCAACATTTCTAATTTTATTTCCAGACGCACACAGGAGTGAAACCATTCAAATGCGGCATTTGCGGCGCCGGATTCGCCCACCGCGGCAATGTTGCCATACACATGCGCAGTCGCCACCAGCAGGAGATGCCCGCGCAGCTCAACGATGTGGCAACACCGACGCAGTCCACCTCGGGGAGGGGGAGGAAGAGGAAGGTTCCTATGGAGCCTATGTATTACGCCACTCCTGTGGAGGGGATGTCCATGGGTGTAGCAACACCGTAAATGTATGGATTTTTTTTTGCGGTATTTCTCGTTTATTTCATGGGATTATTATTAGAGATGCGCCGAATATTCGGTTGGTATTCGGTATTCGGCATATTCGGCACTTTTTTCACTATTCGTATTCGGCCGAATTATTCGGTTTTAGTGCCGGTATTCGGTTAGAGTATTCGGTTAGAGTATTTCTATTTTCCTGGCTATTATAACATGGAATTTAAAAGGACAAGTTTCTTTATGTAAGATTTATGTTTTTGTAAATTAAATAAAACTGGCTAGGAATGTGTTAAAAAGCGAATAAATGAAATCAATTAAACTTGAAATCAACGTGTATTTTAACATCTAGAGTCCACATATTTATTTCCTGCCCTATTAGTATGTATGTAGCTAACATTAACTTTAAAAAAAATACCTAATTCATTTATTTTTAAGCCAGATCAATCAATATTAATTTTAGTATTTATTTTTATACTTAAAAATATCTGGTCTTTTTTTAAATTTAAATAAATAATAATTATAAATCTTTGTTTTCGAACTCAGATCAAAATTTTAATTAATTTAATTAATTTAATAAAACACTTACCTATGTATGTGGCAAATAATTAAAATAAAAATATGAATCAACAATAAATAATTTTATTATAAGTTATTAAGTGATAAATAATTTAATTTTTGTTACTTTTTGATATTCTTTGCAATTTATTCAATTAGGTGCTCTTAAAAAATCATCCAAGAGTTCAGGTGGTACTCGACCTTTCACATACCACCACCTACTGCTTACCAGAACAGCCACCCGGTATGTAGAGGGTTGTGGGTTTGAGTCCCACTTGAACCCTGCGATGATTTTATTAAGTGCATTATTTACTTAACAGACACTATAACAGAGATATGTTAAGAAAATTTCTGACACGGAAGACATAAACAAGTTATATCTCAGTACGAATTGACTTAAGGGCTTTTTGGTCACCGTATCTAGTATAGAAGAGAGATCGGAAACAAAACAGAAAATGGTAAACCGAATAATTCGGCCGAATATCCGGTTCGGTAAAGATTGAACCGAATATTATTCGGTATTCGGTTATTCGGTGAAACCACTATTCGGCGCATCACTAATTATTATACCTCTCCAGTACTAAGGGTAGTTTATATCCGAGTCCGAGACAGAGTTTGTATGAAAATTTGTTTTTATTGTTCAGAATGATTGGTTTTTTAATGATTTAAAATATTTATCTCAATTTAATGTGAAATTATGTGTGGTCAACTTGTACATACAATTTTTAATATGTTAGTGTTCCATGAAATCAACGGTAAACTAAAATAAAATCGTTTGTATTATATTCAAAAGATTCTAATTGTTATTTCGTAATTCTTGATGTTAACTGTTCTAGGTAAGGCAATACCTGATCAAGCTGGTTTTGCAGTCACCTGGGGAACAAATCTGTTTTACCCGAAAAATTATATGCGTATATCTGTGCATTTTCTATAGAGAAATGTCAAAAGCAGTCATACTAGCAACTATACTCAGATTCTTAATCATGTAAAGTAAACTGACAGATGAAAATGACAAGTTTCTATACATTTTGACATTGTGCATGTGTCAAATTGAGTGTTAATGTATGGGGATGACACATTGACATCTGTCAGTTTACTTTACATGATTATGAATCAAAGTATAGGGGTGAATGACTTTTTTTGCAAGTTTATTTGGCATGAACTATAAATAGATATTATATCTACTCTTTCTAGGTCGAGTCATGACTTATCAATTTATTTAAATAAGAAGGCCTAGTAAGTGATTGCAAAATTATCCTGTCAGGTAATTTAAGGGGTCCTGCAATAATTATGTCACAAGCTTAAGGGGCAGGGGGTTAAAAGTGTGACAAAGGGGGGGGTCGAAAGTGTGACATTGTATAAAAAGGGGGCGGGGACTTGCAAAGTGTGATATTATGGAATGGGTTGACAAAGTGTGACAAGAAGAGGGGTCGTAAATCTTATGACTTTAAAATCTTAGGATCGATCCACGAAATTATAGCAAGGTCTTTTTAAAAATATATATAATTCTAACTATATCTGTTAATCTATTAAGTTTCAATTGTTTTATTGATAAGTTATTGCTATTAAATTCAACCAATCAATTTATTTATAGATATTGTGTCGTTTAGAAAGAAAACATCTCACAAAATGTTGTGTTTGACAAGTAAGGGGGGTTGGCATGGTTGACCCAATCTATAGTTATCTAATCATTAGTCTAATGTTATTGCTCAGTATAGTACTGAAGAAATGTATGTTACTATAAAGGTATATTACGTCCAAGGGTGACCATAAAGAGATCTCAGAGTCCTAGAGTTATGAAAAGAAATCTATTTTATGTTGGTTATGTATGTTTGTTTTTAATAAAGATGGTTTATTGGTTCCTTTGTAGTATTATTTAAGCGACATCCTAAGGCGCAAGGCAGACGGCAGGTCGGGTCAGACTTTTTTTTTGTCCGCGAAATAATAACCGCCGTCGATGTCCGCGATTGCCCGTGCCGCGAACCCAAGGGTATGGTAACCATTGATTATAAAACCTGAGAATTACGTTTGTTCCGCAAAAAGGCATTTTCAAGAATTTCTTGACGCACATTATACTAAAAAAATCTGTTGTTAAATTGTTATATTTCTTTTGTTTTTATTTGCTTACGATACATATACTAAGTAAGTACTTAAGTAGACTCTTAATTGATTTCATTATTCTTATGATTTTACAATAAAGTTTTATTTATTTTATTTTATTTATATACCTACCTATTTTTACTATCTTCGTAAACGCAATACTTACGTCGCAATTGACGTATGACCAGCTGAGAGAATTGTCAAGCAGTTGTCAAATCGTAAATATTTCACAGTCGGTCGCACAGTTTTTTTTTAACGCTATTTATTAATGAAATCGTGATTTACACGAAAAAACTATGCATTGGCGTGCGTATACTTGACATCAGCTTGAATGTACGGAAGTGTGAATTTAATGGGTTGTAGGATTAGTGCTTCAAAATGCCTTGCCATTTGTCTAGGCATTACTTTCATAATGGGTTGCTATTTGTCTTCCCTTCCTATACTACCAGGTAAGAAAACGAATATTTTAAATCTTTTACTGTATTACTAACTTGTTTACAACAAAAATTTGCAATTTATGGCTGTATTTGTTGCAGAAAGAACGGGGTTACCTAGGCCAATTAAACATCAAATAGAATCAAATTACCCGGCCAAGAAACGATTGGCGATACTCGTCCCATTCCGAGATCGATTCGAAGAACTTCTAGAGTTTGTACCTCACATGTACACTTTCTTAAACAAGCAGAACATACCATTTCACATTTTCGTTGTACAACAAAAGGACAGCAACCGCTTCAACCGGGCTTCCCTTATAAATGTTGGGTTCCAATACACAAGACAGGATTATGACTACATAGCTATGCACGATGTTGATTTATTACCCATAAATGAGAATTTAAAGTATGACTACCCTGCATCAGGACCTTTCCATATATCGTCACCACAGACCCACCCCAAATACCATTACGACACTTTCATTGGAGGAATTTTACTAATAAAAAAAGAACACTATGAGCTAGTTGACGGAATGTCTAATAACTATTGGGGATGGGGTTTGGAAGATGACGAGTTTTACGTAAGGTTAAAAGATGCAGGGTTGAAGGTTACGAGGCCAGCGAATATCACCACTGGCCCTGAAAACACATTCAAGTAAGTAGTTTATATCTATTTGATTTACTAATTGATATTATAATACATTTTGGATTTTACATTTTTAAGGACATTTTGCTAAAAAAGCCAGATGACTTACAGCATCGCCTACAATGGGGGCTGTCCTCTGGCGGCTTGTCGCAGTATCTACGACAGGGGATACACCATCTAATGCAGTGGAAGATGGATAGTTATGTATTTATTAAAAATGTAGTAGTAAATTGTCTCTTAACTCTTAACTATATCGATTCCAGGCACATCCATGACAAAACGTATCGCAGACGAGACATGCGCAAATGCTACAACCAACGAGAAGTGACCCGGCGGAGAGACCGCGTCACCGGCCTCCACGACGTCGCGTACAAGCTGGGGAGCACCCACGTAGTCACCATAGACAAGCTGCCCATCACGGTGCTGAACGTAGAACTATTGTGCAACAAATCAGTTACACCATGGTGTCAGTGTCCGGAGCCTGCTAAAGCAGAAGAAACCTTGACAGGTTTATATTGTGAGTTGTTTAAGTTTCAAAGTAACGTACAAGAAGTGTTCTTTCATCATAAATGACTTTAGTATGATTACATGTAGGCCTAACATGCGCACCGCGACAAAATTTTGTCGACAATCGTTCGCGAGAGCGCATCCTTCTATCCCGCTCATCGCTCAGTCAGGTGAGCGAGACGCAACTTGCGCCGACAAAATACGAGCGTCGACAAATTATCTCGTGGCGCGCATATTAGACCAGATGAACTCATTATATTATGTGCAGTCAGCAACACATTAGGATACCACAACCTGTCAAATTTCTTCAATTGATATTCCTTATGTGTATCACAGATGAGAGTTTATTAAAGAAATTTGACAGTTTTGTATACTTTGATGTGTGGTTGTACATACTAAAGATTAAGATAATGCAAAAAATTGCAATGAGAGAATGCCAGACATCTCATCATGTTGAGGCCATAAATTGGTTTTTATGCCCAATACCGTGCGAAGTGGAGGAGTCGTAGCAAGAAAGCAGACACCAGGCTCCAAAGCGACAGCTTAGGACGTAACCGGGACAAAACGCTAAGATGATGATAAAATTGGTAGATATGGCAAGTTCTGTATCCGTTACACTTTAGTACTTTGTCACAATACAATACATTCAGTGCAAGAATGTAGAAGTCATTGCTACCTAATAAGACAAGGTGAAAAGGTAAGAAAGAACACTAGATCATGGGTGGAATCAATCACAAAATGTTCTCAGCACAGATGCATGTCATGAAAGATTGCTCAAATTGTTTAAATCTTAGTATGGTTTGAAAATAGGTTTACTTTAGCAACCTACAGAACCTGTCAGATGTTGCAGGTGTCAATGGGCGGCGGCAATTGCTTACCATCAATCAGGTGATCCGCCTGCTCATCTGCTACCTATCACATAAAAAAAAAACCTACTACTTCAGTGTCATATACAATCTAGTTAACTTATTTTGTTACCTACCTAATTATTTCAATAACAAAGTATTTTAATTAAAACTCAGCAGCGTAGTGGCGGTAGGGGGCAGCACTTGTCGCCCCCTACAAGTGCTGCCCCCTACCGCCCTAAAATTTCACAATATAAATATTTATAAACAGTCAGAGTGTTTTCCCTGGATGGCCAACACAAACTATGTGTTTTAAAAAGATCTGCATTTAAAAATCTACATTGTTCAAACCAGCATTTAAATTGTTCAACTTGGTTTTAATTATCATCAACGCTAAAACAATCAAGTTTTTTTAAAACAATATCTAGTTATAATCGTAATCCACTACAAATATCATTAGGTACGTTGTTTTGGTAATACCTAGATAAAATTGGTTTTAAGTACTACTTTTTTACGATTAGATAAAAGTTTATTATACCTAGTAAAATAAAAAATGCTCGTTGTTATTATATAATTATATTTTTATAGTCATTGGCTAGTAAAATTTTATGTTAAGTGTCCCCTTTTACCATTTACAATAGTTATTTATAAGTATAATTAGTAATATAATAATGATGATGTGTCCTATTTGATTTTTGGGTGTGAATTTTTTATATAGGGTGTATAAAAAGTCATCATTAAAATTAGATTTTTCATTTGCAATGACTCTAATTGAATTGAACATTAAAATGTTTATAGTGGCTATACTATGACTTTCAGAAATACGATATAACATAAATTAAAGTTGATTTTTTATTCGTATTTCCTAAAGTCATACAAATGCAAAGTAGGTCACGTTACTTTATCATTTCGTATGGGGAATTCGGAGGATTATATGGGTTTGATTGAAGACTGTACCGCGGTAATGATATTTTAATGAGAATAAGCCAATTATAGAGGCTCATCTGTACCTAATATAAGTGTCGTGTTAAAATAATTTTAAACTGAGAAGCAATACATTTTATACGCCTATGCCATATTACTTTAGTCGATTAGCTATCTTCCACAGTTTTTCTTAAACGTCGTTTAGTTTGAATCATTATTAACTTCTCGAGAGTGAATATCCCAATGATTAAAATGTTTTGTTAACCCAAAGAATATAAAATAACAAAAAACCATCATCTTTCGCGAGTGCAAGTTGGTAAGTTGGGTTATAGTAGATACGGTCAGCAATGAAAGTAACTTAACACTTTAGTACCTACAGACAGATCTAAAATTCTTTTAGTCAGTTTTCGGACGAAATATTACTTTGACATGGTACTAAAGTGTTAAACAACTTTTGATGCTAACCGTACCTATTTTTTCCGGCATTTTTTTCAATGATTCGTAATATGATTTAAATGATAACCCTTAAACTGGCAGGCAGACATTTAATTTATTGAAGGTCATGAAGTTTATTTTATTATTATTAAGTTCACTTGTTTGTGTGATTGACATAACCAGATAGCGAATAATCGTCAGCATCATAATATAGGTATGGTACAGTCAACCACACATCAGGTTACCACAATCTGTCAAATTTCCTCAATTGATATTCAACCTAATGTGTTTGGCAGTAAGATGAGAGTCAATTGAAGAAATTTGACAGTTTTGATTCGTGGCTGTAGGTATAGGTACAGCAACGTATCTACGTAACAACCAATCTGTTAATTAATATTAAACTGATTTTTAGCAATAAAGACCCTTGTGTAAACTTCTCATATCATTGATTAGCTTGGTTAATGCCTTTATTAAATTTAATTAACTAATGAAATCATTGGTTTATTCAATTAATAAATGACCTTTTGCGCAAGTTTATTTGGCACAGACTATAGTCTATTCCAATTATGATGTCCCTTTCGAAAGATGTCAAAAGTTCAGTACTAGGGAAGTACTCTTAGAAATCGATATTCAGCGGCATTGATTATCGATTTGTGACCAATTTAATCGAAGTAACTTTCAACAACTCAGGTTTTGAGAGATTGTCGAAAGAATACTTTTAGACTTTATTTGGCACTAGTGGCCGCCCGCAACTTCGTTTGCGTGAACTTTATGACTCTTGGCTTAAAGATGAACAAACTTGGAACCCCCTTTTTGCTCCATTAGGGGTTTAAGTTTGGAATATCCTTCCTTATAGGATCTCATCCAAAAATGCTCATCACATTTGACAATTTTCCATTCCATTTCATTCCATATTTGTTATAGTGGAGCTGGGCTCTTAGAGTTCCAAACCAGATGTTCCATGATCTTTGATTTTTTTCATGGCATCATAAAATGCTCATCAATCTAAACAACTTTTGTTAAAGTGCCATTTACCTACCTCTTATAGTTTAGCTGGGCTGTTGTGGTTCTACATCAAGGAGCCTGGTCTTCAAAATATAATATATCCTATAAGTTGCCCTGATATTACAGCTATACAATAAAAAAAGTTTCATTCGAATTGGTTCAGTAGTTTCCGAGATTAGCGCGAACAAACAGACAAACAGACAAACAGATAAACAGACAAACAGACAAACAGACAGACAAAAATTTTAAAAATCATTGATTCATGTTCTGTTACTGTTTTTTAGTCGTCCTAAGTTATTTTGAGATAAATATCTTCAATGTACAGACACAGCTTTTTTTACATTTTTATTATATGTATAGATTACAAACAAAACAAAAAACGACACTAAACAACAAAACAACACTAAAACTTAAGAAAAACGCGTAACGTCTTATTGTATAGTCCGCGGTATCAAACAATAGCGATGACCGTTAGTTTGCGCACAATGAAAAAGACGACTTTCTACTAAAACTAGTTTCTGCGCACTCAAAGTCATCGCCATTGTTTCATGCCGCAAACTATAGTCGTAGGCTTTTCTGCACTCTCCTCGTACTGATTGAAGTGACAAACGAAATGGCAGAAGATGATTCATGAACACGATTTTTTTAAATCGGAAAACATAGAATTTTTTATCTCTGGAACATGCTGAATACTTGAGGCACGTCACTATGTTTAAAAGTCAAACACAAACCATAGTACGTAAATGCAATCGCGCAAAGAAACTATTATTTTATTTTGAAGTTTACATTATTTTGGGAATTATATTCAAATACAATATGTTAATTTTGCTTGTGAATCAATTGTAGGTTGTTTTTGGATTATATATATTTTTCAATGACGATTTACTACCAAATACAAAAAGGGAATTCATAATTGAAAGTATTGAAACAGACTATAATGTAAGGTATTTTTGTTGTATAATTTGAAATGACGATTTACTTATTATCAAGTACAAAAGATAAAATATTTGATTTGATCTATAGATCTCTCGCGCGTTACGTACAGTAACGTGCAGAGTTACGTTCTTCGAAATGTCCAAAGGGACATCATATTGAAACAGACTATATAGTTAATCTTGGTTGCTAGTTTCTGTGACACTGACTACCATTTATTAATTAACTGATGGTAATTTTATCGCCAGTCCATTCGATTGTATTAAAACTGGATATTCCTAGCAACTTTTTAAAAGTATTTTTATCACGTCAAAATATGTAAAATTGTACCTATTATTTGTGAAAGGATTGTTTTATGTTAGTAAAACGACTGTTAAATAAATAAACCATTTATTAAGCATTTTGTTTAAGCTTATTTTCTATACAATTCTTGGTAAACTGCATTATATTTTCTTTAATACATGAACTGTTGGAATAACAAGATTTGATATAGATAGCATGAGTATAATAGCATCTAATTAAAAAAAATCGTCGTTTTAATCTGAGAAATCAAGTAGGTAGACCAATTTGAAGTTCACATTATTTTAAAATAAAATTGTAGGCATTCCAACAGATAGATAGATTCCAAGAAAAATTATTAATATTCAAAACTAACATTCACTTGTTTAACTTCAAACTGAAACAAACATTTCTACTAGGTACAGACAGCCACAATTAGGTTACCACTAACATGTCTAATTTCCTCAATTGATATTCAACTCAATGTCTTTGACAGTAAGATCCATTAAAGAAATTGTACAGTTTTGTATACTTTGATGTGTGGCTGTACGTACATAAGTACATCTTATACAAGATAATATAAATGAAGATTCCCCGCGTCTTACAATCCACAATATCTACTTAAAAATAAAAAATAAGGAACATCGATCCTATTGTGACATAAAATAAAATAAGTAAGTACATATTTCATATGCATAATGTGTAAAAACTCTAGAAAATTACAAATTTAAATAAATATTAACATTTTACTTTGAAATTAAGTTACTACAACCATAATTTCGTGAAAGTCATCCAAATTATTCCAAAAAATACATTAATATTTTTTCTGGATTTATCTGAATATTTTATCTATTGCATTAAATATTTTGTGCTTACTTTAAGATTATTGAGTTAACGATATTTTTACGTTATACATTGAGTTGAGATCTTAGTAATGCGAACATAAATTATAACAACATAAAAAACTAAATATGTAGGTAAAGCATACATTACATTTTTTTTCAATAATAATTATGATACTTAAAAACAACGGACCGGACAAATTACATTTGAATTGAAAATACAATTTAATTAAACACTTAAATCATGTGATTGCAATGAGTACACAATAAAAACGGGAAATAGTTCTAATTTTAAGGTAACAAACTAAATGCATGCTATTATCACAACTTACATAGTTAAACTTCTTCCTTTTGTTAGCAATCTATCTCTATTAAGAGTGACCCCACACTGTCCTTTGAGCGTTGGCGTCTTGCCAGCGACCTCCCCACACTAGCGTCCTTTGAGCGCTGGCGTCTTGCCAGCGACCTCCCCACACTAGCGTCCTTTGAGCGTTGGCGTCTTGCCAGCGACCTCCCCACACTACCGTCTTTTGAGCGTTGGCGTCTTGCCGACGAACTCCCCACACTTGTTTTTAGGCATTGCGGCTACGCGACGCCCGAAAACGCTAGTAGACGCCAATGTGGAGTCACTTTAAAAATTTTAGATATAGTCCGAGGCAAGAAAGTGTAGTTATGACCTTGAGTGCGCAGAAACCAATTTTGATAGAAAGTCTTCTTTTTTACAAATGCGCAAAATAACGGTCATCGCTATACTTTCGTGCCTCCAGCTATACCTATTTTATTATGTATAATTCAGAAGTATCTCAACCTTTGTCCACTAATTAATAAAGCTCTTGGCAGCTGTTCTAACAAAGCTTTTAAAATATTACGATTAATTCTCTCAGGTTTATTTTCACAAATATTAAAAAATGGTAAAAAGGCTGAATAAGTGGAAGAGCTGTTATTACATCTGTCAGTACAACATTTTTAAAGAGGACCACTAAATTAAATATTAAATGACTAATAATTTATTATTCACTACGCCAAAGGCAACAAACCATGACTCTCCAATTTAGTTTGAGCTTAAGTTTTTGTAGTAGGTACAGTCAGCCACACATCAGGTTACCACAACCTGTCAAATTTCCTCAGTTGATTTTCAACCTAATATGTATGACAGTAAGATGAAAGTCGAATGAAGAAAATTGACAGTTTTGTTTACTTTGATATGTGGCTGCACGTACATAAACCGGCAAAGTACGGACGAAATTTTGTATACTTACCTATGTATTTGAGAATTTGGAAAGTTGTGGTTTGTGTAAGCGAACGTTTATTAACTACTGACAGAAGTACCTTTAAGCAGAACGTCAATGCGTAGAGCGCACATAATTTTACAACATAAATAGATAATACTTACACACATAAAAATAATGGATTTAATATACACCTTTAAATATTAGTAGTTTTAATGTCGAAGCCCTCATTAAATGTAACACAAATATAGCCTTTTAGCAGGTTTTATTCGTGTTACCTATTATGAGGTCTTCGAGATTAAAACGACTAAAATTAAACGGTGTAGTTCATGAGATTTCAAATATCGAGGCAGGTAGTGTCGACGCCAAGTTCTTTATCTGTGTAAATATTAACCGAATGTGCAATTCAAGTAAGTATTGATAAGAGACAAGAAAGCTTGGTCAATTAATATTCGAGTTCTAATGATTCAACTACTTGAATCGGTAATAAGTTCGTCTTACCAAATATAAACATGAGTAATTTCATTGCTAGCTGTTTTTTTAAATCAGAATAACACTTGTACATATTTACGTCAAACGGTTATTTTTATTCCATTTATTTTTGGTAAGATATTTAACCTATTTTATCACTTATAAACAGTACAGGATTGTCTGTACCTGGCAGGTATAGACTAGAATTAATAAAACAGTACACAGGGTGTATCTGTAATCATTTACATCCATTTAACCACGTCTTCTACCAACCATTCTGAAAAACATTAAGTAGGTAATATGACTTTTGGAAAGTTGCTTAAAAAACAAATTTTCATTCAAAGTCGGTCACATCCACGTGATTTGTTCATTTTGTATGGAAAGTCTAAAAAAATATATGACAATTTTCCAAAAGACGTAGAACAAAAATTGTTGTTCAGAATGGTTGGCAGAAGACGTGATTAAAGGGATGTACCTAAATGTTCATAGATACACCCTGTATATGGAAAGAAAATAAATTATAACATGCGTTTAACTTCTACAATTGACTACAAAAGGAAATGACATACCAACTTAGGTAGGTAATTACAGAATTAACTTATAATAATCAGAATGATCCAAAAGTAAAAAAAAACACTGCAAGTTAACAAACATAATAAATAAATCTTATAACAAAATAGATAATGGCTCATATTGATGAAGATAGTCTTAATAATTTGAAATAGCATTATTATTGTAAGAACACCACAAAACTGTATCTTGCAGTGAAATATTTAAGTCGTATGCCCACTATAATTTAATTGAGCTCTAAACCAGTCGCAAAATAACTGTAGGTACATTAATATTTAGGTAACATTCCAAAAACTACTTCCAAAAATATAGATCCGACCTACCACCATTACATTCGGCGTCTTTCATCAACATCAAATAAAAAACATACTTCAATGCGTCTAGAAGCTATGATCATCATATATTGCAGGACAACATTAATATTAAGTACGTTGTTTAACAACAGCTGTTTTGTCATATCTATGCCTGTTCCAATAGAAAAGGCGCCAACTAAGCTGTCTACTTTAGACCTTTGATTTATTAAATAAAAATAAACATTATGTTCCAAAGCTTAGATTAAAGCAAAAAAACTCTTTCTTTTAATTCTAAAAGAGTTTTTTAAATACCTAGGATAATTTTTTGAACATGTTTTTATATTTTACAACGCAGACCCTGCGCCTTAAAATCCTATGTAAAAATACTAACTTTTCCTTCGCATTTTTCAAACCAATAACAACAAACAACCCAATCTTCTATGAGTGACTTCGAGTCACTGCAACACCCATTTTCATCAAATGCCACTTTAAGTGGGCACACGGCTTTAGCTGGTCTGGCCACAAGTGAGCAGTATAATCTGGGTACCTCTGACCCAATCTCCAGTTAGAAATGCTGGTATAACCAAAGCATGCTAAGAAACCCGCTATAATCAATCGATTGGAAACTTAGGAAATGATCAAACATCACCCCATCCCTCAAAAACTCAAATTTTTGATAGAGAAACACCATATTAGTAGTATTTATATGAAGATGTAAACCTTCATTAACGTTACACGAGTGGTTAACATGCTTTTATCATCCAAGCAAACATAAATATAAACATTGACATTCTTTAGGATTGTAAACAAAATAGGACATCATGCAAAACGGAAGCCATTACAAATAAAAAGGAAACGTTCAGCCGTGCCTATACCATCGGAAGCCCGCGTTGTGTTGTCTAAACTTGGCATATCACTACCGCGCGCCTATAAGTCCACATTTGTTTACAAATCCCTTTAAGATCCAGCTACCACGGTTACAGGCGTAGATTAAGATCCAACCCAACACTTAATTTAAACTTATACCACAATTACAAAAAATATAGTACCTATAAAAGTTTTAATTAGGTGTTTATCACTTCACTGTTTTAGAAGACAGATAAATTATTAGGTAAGTTTAGTGTTTCACTAAGATTTTTTTATATACTTATGTATAAATTTTGAGCGTTATTTAAATATTAAGAAATATTTTAAAGTTACTTGCAATCTACGCTTATAACCGCAACATCAATTAACAAACTAAAACCTCAATCATACTGGCGACTATAAACAATTTGGTTGGTTACTTTTTCAATAATGAGGAACATTTGAATGTATAGATATCGGTTATATTAGCTAAATTAAGCACAAATACTTGTGGCAGATTAATACATACTTACGTAGTATGAATCGTCTGCCACTTATATTTGCGTGTAGTTTTTCTTAATATAGGTAACCCACACCTAAGTAATCAAGCCAGTATGATTGTGTCCAGCTGACTTTTGTTTTACTAGTGCACTGGATAATTTGAAAAACCTTTAAGTAACAATTGTAATATAAGCCAAGATTGTGAAGAGAGAAACAAATTATGATTATTATTTTCCTAATCCTAACTATATAAATATTATAAATGCGAAAGTAACTCTGTCTGTCTGTCTGTTACTCTTTCACGCCAAAACTATATTGAACGGATTTGAATAAAATTTTGAGTTGAGGTTCTCACTGGGGACTGTGGAAACCAAAAGTATCACAATTTAAGTATATTAATTTTGTAGACCTATTTCCGGAGACATAAAAATCATATCTACTGTAAATTTCTACCAGTGCACTAATATCACATCGGCCAGTGACCAAACTAAATATAAAACTAAACAGTAGATTTATTCTTGCGCGCCCGTCGGGTGGAAGTCTACAGAGCGTCCCGGCGCGCGCAACATTTCAGCTACAGCGGGCAACCGCCTCCCTACGCACACACACAACACCGTTAGCGGGGGAGGGGATCAGTCAGCATCAGATCAGCGAACAGTTATAACACAAGTGTATACTGGGTCAATAAAGTCGAGAATTCTTGAAGAACTATTACGGAGTTCCATAGTAATTCCCCAATGGGGCTATCAGACTCTATGACGTAAGCCGCAGTGGCGCCATCCATTGTATTTTTTATACGTAACAATAATTTAAAGATAACTCAATGCCAAATTGTAATGATCGAAGTAAAAAATAATTAAGTTGATCATTAGAAGCTGAGAACTGTTTAAGATATACAGACAAGCGTGGAGTACTTATATTTCGAACTAAAGACCATATTTGTATCCACGCGTTTGTATGAGTGTCTTTTGCTTATAATCCTGAGCTTTCTGTCACGCTATCATTGTATTATAACTGTTCCATGGATACGGAAGAGACTAGGAACGTCATCGTTAAGGCATAGTAGAAAAAAATTAACAACAACAATATTATTAAAATCCAGAACATTCAATCAACATAGAGCATCACAAAACCAACAGTTATATGAGTCCTAGTTTTTAGAAACATAAATAGAATTAATAACTCCATACTCACTAAAAATGTGACTACTTAACAAGTTAATTATGTAAATCTATAAAATTCACAAATATTAAAATCAATTAAAAAGCAACCTATTTCTATTTTTTCTACCCAAATTCAAAATTAAAAAGCAAAAAGAAAACTTTAAAAAAAGTCGCAAGCTGTAATTAGTAACTAGCGAAGTAAAAACTTTACTAAAAACCACCAAAAAAAATGATGCAAAAAAAAATATATCATGACGAATGCTGACAAGCTGTAATTACTTTTTTCTTTCTAAAATATGTATCTCCAATAAATCTAGTCCAAATAATAGTAGGTATAGTTAATATTTTCCAAAAAGGCAACATCAAAACTAAAAAGGTTCTAACTACACTTAAATTACTATTCATAAGATAATATAGAAAAAACGCTACAATAAAATTATTAATTTAATATTAAAATCGCTAAAATAATTGAACAGTATTTATAAATAGCAGTTTAATGAAAAATATTTCCTAAATATTTATTTATGCATACACAATAAATACATATTATCTTTTAATTTAACATTTAAGCTACGATTATATTGTTTAATATATTTATATAGAAAATGTCAGGTCACAAAACTCTTAAAGCAATCGGCGTATGTAACAATAATAATAATTATAGAACATTTATAAAAGGTTCGAAAACACTATCACAGAGGGCGTATAAAGGTCGGGATATATACGAAATATAATATAGTATAGTATATTTCTAAAAAATCTCTCTTAGCCGCCTTAAATTCTAAAGTATTTTATTTATCTAAAGGAAGTATATTTTGAGCTTTAATTTTATGATAAATGTACAGTTGGTCAAGATCATTTCTAACGTGATCAATAAATAGTAAGCTGAAAAATTCAATTATTTTTAATAGAAATAGTTTTATTTTTATATTAGCAATATTTTTAAGAAAAGTGAAATTTTTTTTGCAGAAGTCGTGTTCGGCCATTATTTTAATAATATAATGTATAAAACGATTTGATTTTAAGCAATGCATTTTTATTATTTAAAAATGAAAAGAAAACAATTTTTCTACTATTAGATAATACTTTAGTAGCATTTTATTTATTGATCAACTGTACACGCATTTTTTCCATGAATGAATACTGTTTAAGTAATTTACAGATTTTGATAGTCAGCTAAAACTATTTACTTCAAGAATCTTTACATTGCTATTATTAATTTCGGTTATTAATTATATAAGTATTTAGTTTCTCAATTATTATTTTTTTTATTTTTCTTGTTTTTATTAAAAAAATGACTAGTAAATTTAATCTTAAATACACGTTTATTATAAGAGTTTGATGTATTTTTTGAAGATTTAGCATGGGTATTTAATTTTATTTATATCATTAATATTATACCAGTATGGTATGACAATAAATTACGTGGGTAGATTCCATCAGTAAGGATTAATTATTTATTTATCTAATTGACAAATACTGGTAAAAATACTGATATTTATGTATTAGTAGGCAGACCAATAATCACTGTTTAAAGTTATAAAAATTAAAATATAATTATTGATATCTAGAATTATTGAAATCAACATTTTAAAAATATTAACTATTGTTAGTATGTTTTTCATAGATTTACGATACCGTAATAAAGTAACTAAATTATTTTTAATTATATATATAAATGTCAAACGATATTTTTCAGACTTTATATACCTAACAAAATTAAACCTGAATGAAATTTAATATTCGCAAACAAATATTATACTTTGTATTTTCGTTGAAATATTTATAATTATCTTTTTTCCATAAAAACACCTTAATATAAATTCGTGGCAGTACAATTGTCTTTATTTGGTATATTTGAAAGATCTTTGTGCATTGCATTAGTGCATTACAAACTTAAAATTAATTCGTATTCATATACTTCTGAATTAAATTCAGATAAGTATTATATTTTGGATTTTTACTCTAGAAGGAACTGAAGAGGTATTTCTACGTTAAACTTATACTTACCTACTCATAATGTAGCAATATTTAGTGCATGTGTTACCTTAGCTTACTTTTTAAGTATAATTTGGTACAGATATTTTTTAATTTATCTTCAACATCAAGAATTTTGAAAGATTATACTATAATTATAAGATTATCTTAAAATTAATTATTTGTGAAATTCGTTTATATATTTTGGCTAAATTGTACGAGGAAGAATTTTATTTCATGTTGGTACGGTAATTTCATGTTTTAAAATGTAATATCCGCCGGATATCATCAAGCAGCTGAAAGATCAATCTAATGCATGATTGGGGCGTCTCAGTTAATTTGTAGGCACCCCTGTGGGTTCCAACAAGTGTTATGACCCTAATTGCCGCACTCAGAGACAATTAACCTTAATGTTCGTTATTTAATTATAGATAGTCTTTATGCGTATTAGGATGTGTCAATATTTTTTCTTAAGTGACAAAGTTAATTGACGTGTCTGAGTGCCGTAGTAAGAGCTCAACATTTACTAGCCCTGCATAATAAGCCATTAATTAATGGTTTTGACCAATCGGCTACTTGATGCCATCTGGTGAATAAATCGTGAAACACCCTCACTAAACGATAGCTTCAGTATCGCTGATCACGTGTATGCCGTGTTTAGTAAGGATCAATCTTACGATATCGTTGCAACTGCGCGTTTTGTACTTCCTATCTGGATCACGATCTTTTAACTTAATACTTTTAACTTTATCGCATAACTTACTTACTTCCGACTTACTTTTCTTCATTTCCTCCGGTTTCAACTTCCTTATGGTTGAGGAGCATCGCTTTTTGATAACATTGTCTATATTTAAGGTTTTTTTCGACATTACTCTCGCTGACTCGTCTTTTATACAAGTCGAAGTCGACATCGTCCTTCGTGAGATAACTTTCTAAAGACCTATACGTTGTTTCTGGCAAACTTACCTGTTCATCCTTAATAGAGTGTTGTGTTGAATCGCTGACAATTTTCACAGCTTTCCCCGGGACATAACTAGCGGGGACTTTATCTACGTAAGCAATTTTCGGCTTTATTGCGCTCATGACAGGGCTCACTGAGTCAGTATGAGAATTGGGCATTAGGAAGTTTGTTTTTCTCGCTCTTTTGACTGTGATTGTCTCATCTATAATACTGGGTTTATCTCTTATGGAAATTAGTATGTTTTTGAAGCTGGTTTCTTCTGGGGAAGCCATTACGACGTCCTGGGGTGATCGCTTGTCGTAGTTGGCTAGGAGATCGTTTAGGATGTTATACTCACTGTGTCCGGGTAGGCGTGTGGGAGAGAACTCTTGTTAGTCACTGTATAATTTATAGTTTATATTAGTCGATATTATAGTTAATACTTAGATATTCAAATAAAAGTAGATAAGACTTTATATAGTGGAGTAATTAATATAAGTGGAGTTCTAAAAGTTTTAAAATAAGACAATGTGACTTCAAAATTCTTTAACGGTTTTCGAGTGAGATTCGAAAATTGCAAAAAAGGCTAAAATGAAAAAAAGAAAATTATCCGATTACTGACCAATTTCTCTCTTTCAAAAATGGAAAGAAAATAAGTAAGTAATTATTTTCTTATTTTAGAACTTTCTTTACCCACATTTTACAATACATATTATATCCACCACCAAAAATATTACTAAAATACTAAAATTGATTTAGGAGCGACCGCGACCGTCACTGACTTGTACCTGACGGCAGTATCGGTTTCCGTCGGTGACTGTGAGCGGCTGTCAGCAACTGTCTGTGGCTGTCAGCGACTGTCTGTGATTGTCAGCGACTGTCGGCGACTATTGACAACTGTATGTGGCTTTCAGCGACTATCGACGACTGTCAGCGAATGTCTGTGACTGTCGGCAACTGTCAGCGACTGTCTGTGGCTGTCGACGATTGTCAGCGACTGTCACAAAAATTACAACGGCGGCAATATACAAAATAAACTCACGTGACACCCGGCGAGGCGCCGTACAGGCGGTTCTGCCTGATGTAGGCCAGCACGGCGTCGTCGGTGAGGTACTTGGCGCTCTCGTTGCGGCGGACCAGCCGCCGGATCACTGTGGAGCTGACCTCGTTCGCTATGTACGTACATACCAGCGACCTTCATTGACTTGTACCTGACGTCAGTATCGGTTTCCGGCGGTGACGGCTGTCAGCGACTGTCGGCGAACTGTCAGCGATTGTCTGTGGCTGTCAGCGGCCTTCTGTGACTGTCAGCGACTACTGACCACTGTCGGAGACAGTCAGCGACTGTCGGCGACTATTGACGACTGTCAGCGACTATTGAGAACTGCCTGTGGCTGTCAGCTACTGTCCGCGACTGTCAGTGATTGTCAGCGACTATTGACAACTGTCTGTGGCTTTTAGCGATTGTCAGGGGCTATTAACGACTGTCTTTGGCTGTCAGCGACTATAGACGGCTGTCAGAGAATGTCTGTGGCTGTCGGCAACTGTCGACGACTGTCAGTGGCTGTCGGCGACTGTCAATAAAATTACAACGGCGGCAATATACAAAATAAACTCACGTGACACCCGGCGAGGCGCCGTACAGGCGGTTCTGCCTGATGTAGGCCAGCACGGCGTCGTCGGTGAGGTACTTGGCGCTCTCGTTGCGGCGGACCAGCCGCCGGATCACTGTGGAGCTGACCTCGTTCGCTATGTAGTTCGTTACCATCGTTACGTTGTTCTGGAATGTATCAAATGTAAAGTGTTAGCTTAATGTACGGTGGCCAGCACATCAAGTTACTACAATCTGTCAAATTTCTTCAATCGAACCTCACTTTTATGTCAAACGTGTTTGGTTCAATATCAACTGAGGAAATTTGACAGATTGTAGTAACCTGATGTGCTGGCCACTGTACAAGTCAAAGTGTCACATGTGGCAAGGTGAAGACCATGATGTTTTCCCTTGGGAAAACAAAAAATGTCCAGCAGTCGACGTCTATTGGCTGAAAGTTTGATGATGATGATGATGATATATCTACTTACCCTATGCTTGTAGAGCATGTCGGACTCGTATATGAACCGGCCGGGGTCGCTGCCGGCGCGCGTCACCACCACCAGCCCATGGCGGCCTACTATTGTCTCCAACTGCAATAAATATACAAACTTGAATAAATAGAGGGAGAGCCACGCTTCGGCATGAACAGGCCGGCTTGACTGGAGTGATACCACGGCCTCACAGAGGACCGGACCGATACCGGAGGCCCAATTGGGGGAAAATGGGTTAAATGTTGGCAGCGCTCACAAGTGTGCTACTGGTGTTGCATGTAGATGTCTATGGGGCCATTGCTTGCCATCAGGTGATCCGTCTTCTCGTCTGCCACCTATCACATTAATAAAAAATCATGGGCATACCCGGGGGCGAAGGGGTCAGGGGATAGCAGGTGGGCCCCCCTGGATCATGTTGACGTCCCTACCTTATCCAACAAATTGTCCAACTCGGAGGGTAGGTCGATGGTATCTTGGAAATCTATTAAAACTAGTAACATACTCACATCCTCATCAGACCACAGGCCTGGAGTGGCAAACGACTCCAGCAAGTCCGCCCCGCAGAGCAGCTTCACCGTCACCTTGCCCACGTCTCCATTGTTCAGCTTATCCATCAGGTTGTCCGGTTCATCCAGGCTGTTGACGTTGAGGACATCGTCTGGTAACCAGCTTGGAGGGTCAGGGTCGATGGTTGAAAGCGGGGATAGGTGACCGTTGATTGTGTCCTGGGAGGACAGCAAACATTTTGTTTGATATAGACAAATACACCATTAAATGGTAGTCGTTAAATCAACATTTTCATACAAAAATAATATTCCCCAAGGCTATAACGAATAGACGGAACAGCTGATTTTTATTTTGATGATTTAACATGCTAAAGGGACTTAATTTTGCTGTTAGTTCCAATCTCTGCCGATAGATGGCGTTGGGAGTCGATTAAGTCGCGCAAGTGTTTTGTCTTTTCGGGTTACATAATATGCCTTGTGATTGTCTATAGAAGAACTATAAGTAAACCAACCTGATGATACTGCATCGATACTCTAGTCCTGGTCCAGCCTGACTGCTGTGTCTCCCAATCTGACACCTTGATCCATGATGACGACCTTAGAGCCAACTTTAACATGGCTATTCTGTAAAAAAGATAAAAAATATGTAAGTTTTTATTTGATTAACCCAATGCACAATGGCCTATTTTGTAATGAACAGATCAATGTAGATATTTATATACCTACAATTCTCAATGGGAAATAAGATGGCTCCATCTTATTTCCCATGTTAATACCGCCGAATTGGAGTTCCTAAAACCCGAATCGGAACTAATGAAATCTATTTTGTTTGGCCATTACAGTGGAGTATTAACTTTATCACTTTGAACCGCTGCAATGGTATTATGTGCATTAAGAAATCTGTTTTTAGTAACAAACAATGCATGCAAACATAACATTATATCCCATCGAGAATTGAAGGTAAACAATCTACCCATTCCGATGCTATTGGGGCAATATCTATCATAAAACATAGTTTTAAAGCGCATCATGAGGACATCCTATAATTAACTTTATCAGTAACTTGAAAATGCAAATATGAGATTACTGAAATGTAACAACAAGAACAATGACGTTAAACATGAATAACGATTATGTTGGTTAAATAATAGCTATAGTAGCAAAAGGTATCACAATACAACGAGAAAAGGTAATAAATGACATTTGATCAACATAGACGCAGTATAATAATTTAAGAAAATCGTGACTGCCGACCTTTAAACAAGGAATACACTCTCTTTTTAACTATTATCTTCTTCAATAATTTACCATAAATTTTCAACTGCCATGTTTTACTTTAATAAATTTTGTATTTATATAGTAGGTATAGTAGGCTCTCCAAACACAGCTGTAATAAGGTATTGTTAAACTTCATCAGAAATGAGATAAACATTTGTTTCCCATGGTTGCATCACACAACAAAAATGGAAACCCAATTTGGCTTTCACCAAAGGTTGATGAATTGTAAATTACCTATTCTCTTAGCAAATATAATGCAATATTTTATGGTATATTAGTTTTTTAACATACCTATGCTGTGCTGCGACAAGATCTTTTTTTCCGTATGCATCGTGCACGGGGGACATTATGCCGCCAACGACGGTAGCCGCACCCGTAGAATGCAAGTAGTCGCGAGCTATTTCTATAAAATAATAATATTTTAGATTTTCGACAACTTTTCAAACTTGCGCAACTTGGTTCGATAATTCATTGCAAACAAGAAAAATCATGTCGAGTACGACCGATAAATAAAAAAATGCTTATTTTTGTTAATAACACAGGAAATATTAATCCGAAATACAAGTAAATATGCAGAAAAATAATAAAATGTATTGATTAAACTTACCGAACATTCGTAAATGCATAAAGGTCGGGGGGCTAAAGCTCCCACATGCCATTAAAATAACTTTTCCTTGAGACATTTTTTCCTTAATTACACTGCGTAATATTAGATAATACTTTATTTTGGTTAAAAAAATTATGACACATTTACATCGCGCAAATCACAACAGAGACACACGTTCATTGATTAAATCTTTATGCGACTATTTTGAGATGTGGTCGAATCTAAGTAGTTCATAAAAGGTTTCTATACTTCTAAATTTAGTAGGGTAATAGAGTAGTGGCTTTTTTTGACAGTATGCAATGACAATATAAATAGAAAAGCCTAATTGTATATTCTTTTTTTAACAAACATTTTATAACTTGCTTTATAAAATTAAAAACATTTATTATTTTATTATTAAGTTTAATCCATTACTAAAAAATATTAGTTTAGTTTTATAATTATGTCACTTTTTAGTGAAAGGAACGTTGGCTGAGCTCCTCCGTCACGTCAATGTCAAAAATGTCAAATCGTATTTTTTTAGATTGCTGCCGTGTGGTTTTCTGTTATTCCCGTAAATCTATTTAAAATAATTACACGGCAGGTGTCTCCATAACAAATTATATACTTACGAAAACCCATTTTAATACAACTGTGTAAAGATTTTAATCGATCTGAGTTGAATAACCTCAAAGTTTACCGTAACATACTTTTAAAAATATCTCATTAAAAATGCGGTTAACGATACGGCTATTGTCGTCAGTTGTGCAAAAAAGACCTTTCTACGTGACAACTCCTATATTCTATGTTAATGCCGGTATGTATGACCTCAAAATTGGTTACACTTGTCCTAAAAATAAGTTTGTTTACATAGATGTTACTTATCAGATAATCAGTTTGCGTTTTCCTTTTTCACCTTAAGTGTTTAGGTCATAAAATTTAATAGTCTAGGTGAAGGACAATAAACTAGATATGAAGGTTACTAATTAAATGAACTTTTCTTTTAGAATTGAATAGTAAAAGAAAAGAACTACCATAAATTAGGTACCTAGGTATTTCTGGTGAAATACCTAGGTATAGTTCACGGCATCTAACAAAAGTGATGACCGTTAGTTTGCACACTTGTTAAAAAAGAAGACTTTCTACTAAAATTGGTTCATCGCTATTGTTTCATGCCGCAGACTATACCTAATTTGATTGAAAGTGTTACTTCGTTCAGTTTCAAGTGCACTTATTAATCTATTTATTATATTTTATAAACTACTGAAATATACTTGAGATAGCTTGATGGTTAACGCTTGATTTTTTCAATTGCTTGATAACAGTTAATAGTTATGTGCAATTAATTATAAGCAAGGGTCACTTTATGTCCTGGACATATACTATAAACAACTATCATAGCCTTTAGACACTTGCAACTCTGAAGCACCCTGAGAGGTGTTGTCTTTATTTATTGATCTATGATGACCTGTTTAACGCAATGGTTTGACTGCTGGTTGATTTGTAAAGATCTCAGGTTTGATTCACAAATGTTTGTTGATGAAACAGATATTTGTGTTGGGTCTGGGTGTTGTGGTTCCTTTCGTTGTTTCTGGTTTCCATGGTAAAAGGGAAAACCTTAGTTTGGGACTTGGATAATGTATGTGATGTCTGCAGTTATTTATTTATTCTAATTACAGCGCCACATCTGGGCCATCTGTACTCAGCAGTGGTGGCCGACGCTATTCAGAGGTTTGAGAAACTGACAAATCCTGATTGCAATATCATTTTCAGCACAGGTATATATTCGTAATGTATATTTTTTACATTTTTACATTGGTTTTTGGCTTTTTAGCCATTTAATCTATTTCATCAGCCTACCTTTTATTTTGGCTACCCCTGTTACTTTTACAACCCCATCACCTTTAATGATAGCCAGTAGCTAGTCAGGATGTTATGACAAGTATATTGTCGGTTCATTGGTAAACTATTAGCAATTTAATAAATAGATCTAGATAATAAATAGATCTGCAAAAGTCGTTATTTTAGAAGAGCAAAAAGAAGACAAAAATTTTGCCTATAAATCGTTTTTTTTATTGCTGAAGTAGGCAGACGAGCATGCGGCACATCTGATGGTAAATGGTAACCACCTCTCATAGACAGCAACAATGCCGAGGCTCAGACATGCCGCTGCCTACCGTGAAAGAAGTACTCTTTTCAAACCTCGTTTAAATAAGGACAAGTCATAGCGATCAGGGAACACCGCAGCTGGAAGGTCATTCCACAATTTGCACGTGCGCGGGAAAAATGAGCTCTGGTAGCGTTCTGGAAAAAGAATGGTTCCAGGTAGTATGGGTGGAGCTTACCGCGGTGCAAACAGTAGCAATAGTTTTACAGCTATCTTTACAAATTTGTAAAAATTGCTGTAAAACAGTCCCATTTATATAATCAATTTTTGTCTTCTTTTTGCTCTTCTGAAATTTCGACTTTTGCAGATTGCATTGTATACACTCGTCATAACATCCTGTAGCTACAGCGACTATGGAAACTTAAAGAAACCACTCGTTGAATATTCCAGGCACAGATGAGCACGGCACTAAGATCCAGCAGGCAGCGGCTAAGGCCAACCTGCCGCTGCCGGAGTACTGCGACAAAGTGTCCGACGAGTACAAGCAGTTGTTCCGAGACTTCAACGTGGATTTCACCGACTATGTGAGGACCACGGAGAAGAGGCACAAGGTTGCTGTCAAACATTTTTGGGTAAGTGCTACTAGTCTTCTATACTATTTATAAAGAAGTTCAAGCAAATCCAACAAATTAAACCTGTGGGAGAGCCACGCTTCGGCATGAATGGGCCGGCTCGACCGGAGTGATACCACTGCCTCACAGAAAACCGGCGTGAACCAGCCCCACACAGCATGTTTCGCCGAGTGAGTGAGGGTACCGGAGGCCCACCCAGGGAGAAGAGGATAAAAGGTTGGCAGCGCACTTGCAACTCCACTGGTGTTGCAAGTGACCATGAGCGGCGGCAATTGCTTCCCATCAGGTGATCCGCCTGCTCGTCTGCTACCTATCACATAAAAAAAAATTAATAATAATAATAATATACTTCAGCGCCAATAAAATAAGATCCTAAGAAAAATCTCAAATGTACCATGGCATTTAACCAACAATGAAATCCACAAGCACCTGGAAATGAGAACAATTAAAGAGGAACTCCAAAAATATGTATACACCTTAGAACATTGTCACAATACATACTTTAAGAAAACGCAAGTGTTCTACTTTCTTATGTGTATTGTGACAAGGTCCTAAAGTGTATACATATTTTTGGAGTTGACTGTACAAAGGCATCTAAGTAAAAAAACGAATCTGCGACCGTTACGTCTGAAACGGCGCTCAAACCACTGCGCTAAACGGGTCATCAAAATGTATAGTATAATTTTGATAACCTTTTTTTGAATACTTTATATCCGTGGTCGTCAAACTGCGGCCCGCGGGCCGCGTGCGGCCCGCAGACGTTATTTGTGCGGCCCGCGATATATTAGATTAATCGCATTTATATGAATAGTGTGGACTACTATGGATAAGTACCTATGCAAAAGCTCTTGAAACGCATATACTGCGGCCCGGGCTCTGATGTTCATATTGATATGTGGCCCTTGAAGAGTAAAGTGTGACGACCGCTGCTTTATATTATGTGCTTATTATAAAGTGATATGTTTTTTTGCTTTCAGAATAAATTATTAAAAAAAGACTACATATATAAGGCGAAATACTCTGGCTGGTACAGCGTCAACGATGAAGCGTTTGTGCCCGAATCTCACACTAGAGAAGACCTTATCAATGGAGAAAAGGTAAGATAAAAAATATTTAAAAAAATGAAACTGTTCTTTTCTGTAACTTTATACACCAACTAGCGGCCGCGCGCGACTTCGTCCGAGTGGAAAAGTAACTTTTTACCCCCCTTTTAACCCCTTACTACCCCCTTTTCGCAATAAAAAGTAGCCTATGTTCTTTCTCAGGGTCTAGATCATCTGTATACCAAATTTCATTTAAATCCGTTCAGTAGTTTTGGCGTGAAAGAGTAACAGACATATAGAGTTACTTTCGCATTTATAATATTAGTTAGGAAGCAAGCACACAATGTTTTATATACCAAAACATTTTTGGCGATTAAAAAGAGTAACTGGCGAGTTTCTTGCTGGATCATTACATAGAGGTGCCCCCTGCCCACTATAAGTGTTGTGCACAAGCCGATGCAAATAAAGAATGCCGTGACTCTAAAAAACTCACTTTAAAAAGACTATTCTGTGAACACCATACTTTATGTTGGTAGGTGAAAGTGTCCGTGGAGTCAGGTCACAGAGTGGAGTGGACAGAAGAAACCAACTACATGTTCAGACTTAGCGCTTTCAAAACACATCTGCTGGACTGGCTTAGAAACGGTAACAAGCAAAATACACTTAGGGCACAAAATAGGGACTGACACAGAAAGCTGACTCAGCCTTGATTTTGAATTTAGAAGAGTTCGTTGACATATGCTAGGGTTGTTGCCCGGCATGAGTGCATAAGCGCGCGGCCTCTACCATAGACCTCGACAGTTCGACAATCTTATGTCATAAGTTAGGATTATGTGGTCGAAAAGGCGTATTGTGCGCATGCGTGAGTACATGACATATTTTTAGCTCTTAGTGGACAGTCAGCCTTCTGTGTCAGTCCCTATTTTGTGCTTAGGGCCTCGTTCACCATCTCTGAGTAAAGTTCCAATCCAAGTAATTTTCTTGTCAATTAAAGTGGGTTCGGAGAAAATTGGCCCCTGGTCTTAGTATTGAATAAATTATTTAAATTGTTAACTAGGCCGCGGACCAGGGGCCAGTTTCTTCCAAGCCCACTTAAATTGAGCTGTAAATTACTTGTAACTTTACTCAGAGGTGGTGAATGAGGCCCTTAATAAACTTAAAGTGACATAGCGTCTTTTGAGCGTTTGGCCTCTTGCCGGCGACCTCGCCACTAGCGTTTTAGGGCGTTGCCTCTATGGGGGCCAGAGAGAGACGCCAATTTTTTTGTGATTTAACAATATCTTACAACCGATTCTACTACTACTTATAAAGAGAGAACTTTTATAGACAACGAAAAGGCCTATAGGTAAACCGAAAACACGAAACGCTTGCGCGATGTTATTGCGCACAGCGCCATCTATTGGTTCATTCCTGAATTACGTTCCCGAAGCGAAGTGAGGGCGGGCCACTATATCACATAAAATTATATTTATTATTTTAGCACAGACTATTTTCTTGTTATACTTTTTAGAACGTATTTTTTTCATAGAAACATGTTCACTTCACTTTTTGTGGCCATCTTTTTTTTTATTGCTGAAGTAAGCAGACGAGCATGCGGCCCATCTGAATCATCTCAGATTAGAAAAAAACATATTTTATGAGTTCTATTACTCCCTTTCATTTGATACCTATATTGAGTCAAAGTCAAGACCCGAAACTGGATTGATTGATTTTATGTAGTAACACTAGTAACAAATAAAGATTTTGAGATATTGTACGTATATGGAAATTTTTATTATTTGGTGTAGCATTCACTGCTCCTGCATTCATTATAATTGTTAGTTGTCATTATGAGAAGTTGTCATTTCGAGAAGTTGGCATTTCGCGAAGTTGGCATTCTGCGAAGTTGTCTTTTTGCGAACGGTTGGCATTCTGAGCGTAAACGAATGTTGTGGCGGGGGGCATCAAAAGTTGTGATATAGTATTCTGATTTATCGTTTCACAGATGGTGTGATCACGCCGCACAAGTTCCAGAGACAACTGCAAGAGCTGTTGGAGAACGAAGCTTATTTTCCTGATATATCTGTCAGCAGACCGTCTTCCAGAGTCCATTGGGCGATACGAGTGAGTTTTTCTGTTACTAAAGGTGGTTACTAAAACATTCTGAACAATATTTGTTGTACGACTACTGGAAGGTCATAGGTCCATGACAAATACGTCAAATTAAGCGGTATTTAGTAGAAAATGGGCAACGCCCATTTTTGTCACCTTTTTTTTTTATGTGATAGGTAGCAGGCGAGCAGGCGGATCACCTGATGGTAAGCAATTGCCGCCGCCCATGGACACTTGCAACACCAGTGGAGTTACAAGTGCGCTGCCAACCTTTTATCCCCTTCCCCCCGAGTGGGCCTCCGGACCTTTACTTTCAAACTCTTCTTTTCAATAGAGAAATATAAAACACTAGCGGCCGCCCGCGACTTCGTCCGCGTGGAAAAGTAACTTTTTACCCCCCTTTCAACCCCTTACAACCCCCTTTTCGCAATAAAAGTAGCCTATGTTCTTCTCAGGGTCTAGATCATCTGTATACCAAATTTCATTAAAATCCGTCCAGTAGTTTTGGCGTGAAAGAGTAACAGACAGACAGACAGACAGACAGACAGACAGACAGAGTTACTTTCGCATTTATAATATTAGTATGGATGTAATGATTCTTTTTTCATTTTTCTCAAAACTTGTCGGAGGTGTTTCCATACATATTAAAAAGGGTTTTTTTGTATGAGAAATAGACACAGTGTATTATAAACTAGTCATTATAAGCGAAATGTCCATAGGGACAAGCGATCCCAAGCTATGTCCTAGCGAGTCAAGAGTCATTATTAAGGACTTTGTAAGAAAGAGTTTTCTATGTGAACCATTATCACCTTTTAATTACGTCATGTTAAGCGGTTGGTCAAAAGTGGAGTCAAATTAACCGGATTCTACTATTTATTTATTTAATATAATTATACGGGATAAACCCTATTACATAATTATACATGTATACATATTTAACAATAATTATAATGATTATTATCACTTATATAGTAGGTATTATTATTTTTAATTGCACTTCTATTGTACATATTTATTTATAAACAAATATCAATTTGTGTAGGTGCCCAACGACCCGTCCCAGAGCGTGTACGTGTGGCTGGATGCTCTCATCAACTACCTGACGGTGCTGGGCTACCCTGATGAAGACGCCATGATCGCGCGCGGCCGCGCCTGGCCCGCCGACGTGCATGTCGTGGGGAAGGACATACTCAAGTATGAATACAATTCAATAGGCATGACGAATTTATTTTTAACTAGCGGCCGCCCGCGACTTCGTCCGCGTGGAAAAGTAATTCTAATTTTTCTCGCCGTAAAAACCATCCTTGAACTTAAACGAACATTTTTAAAAAAGATTTGGCCAAATTGGTCCAGGCGTTGTTGAGTTATGCGCTTACCAACACATTTTGCGATTCATTTTTATATTATAGATTTGTTATGCCATCGTAAAATTCCTCAATCACAAAAACAATCGGTAAAATATTTGTACTTTGATATCTTAAAAACTTTCCGAGATATCACGATTTGAAAATCACAGTTTTGAACTTGATCAAAAACGCTCCATGTAAAATCTTCTACGCGTGGCGTAGAGTTATTTTCGATTTCAGATCTATCATAACATCAAACAATTTCATAAAATTTTAGGACCAGTCGTCGATCCGTACGTGTCGACTGAGGTCCAACTTCAACGTCATTGGTCGTTTAGTGACATTTTGACATCTCACATAAAAAATAACCAATCACCATGTAGTTGGACCTCAGTCTACACGTACACCATCTAGCGGATTTTTGACACGCGATTGGTAGAATGATAATATGTTTTTAAACTTTCGCGTTGCATTATACAAATTATAAATGCGAAAGTAACTCAGTCTGTCTGTCTGTTTCTCTTTCACGCCAAAACAACTAAACTGATTTACATGAAATTTGATACGGACATGTAGTTAACTATAATAGAAGAAATCTACTTTATCGCGGGCCGCACAAATAACGTCCGCGAGCCGTAGTTTGACGACCACGGGTCAAGACCCTGAGAAAGAATATAGGCTATTTTTTATTGCGGACATTGTAAAGGATTAAAAGGGGGAAGGGGTGAAAATGATTAAATAGGTAATTCTCATTTTTTTTAAAGAAAAGGTCACTTCCATGGAGGGTCACTTTCTTTCAATCCTTATAATTACGAATTTCAAAATATTGCGAGCTCGGCGAGTCCTTTTCCGCTGATACCAATTTATTCAAATGTATCATCAAATTAAGCACAGAAAAAATTGCCCTCCATGGAAGTGACTCTTTCCAGTAAATGAGATATACCAAAATAGTTAAAAATGCTACCCAAATATACTATTCGACCGTTCGACGCGGACGAAGTCGCGGTTAACAGCTAGTTGTATTAAATTGAACTACAATAAATAAATTTTACAATTTCTCTAACTCATCGTTATTTGCCGTAGATTCCACGGCATATACTGGCCAGCGTTTCTCATGGCCATCAACTGGCACCCGCCCCGGCGGCTGGTCTGCCACTCGCACTGGACGGTGGACGGCTGCAAAGATGTCCAAGTCGCTGGGCAACGTGGTGCGGCCGCGCGACGCGCCCGTGGGCCCTGACGCGCTGCGGTACATGTTGCTGAGGGAGGCTACAATGGCCACCGATGCCAGTGAGTATCATCATCATCATTTCAGCCAATAGACCGCCACTGCTGGACATAGGCCTGTTGTCCGTCCACACAGATCGCAGGCCTCCCCCAATGTTGTCTGTCCGCATAGATCGACCGACGCCAGTGAGTATTGTACCCACTGTGCCCACTATGCCTACTGTACCCACTGTGCCTGCTGTGCCCACTGTGCCTGCTGTACCTACTGTGTCTACTTTACCCACTGTATCCACTGTGTGGGTAGTCGGCTGCCTACTGTACCCACTGTGCCTAGTGTCCCTACTGAACCCACTGTGCCTACACTGCCTACTGTGCCTACTGTAGCCACTGTGCCCACTGTGCCTACTGTAGCCACTGTGCCTACTACTGTAGCCACTGTACCCATTGTGTCTACTGCACCCATTGTGCCTACTGTACCCACTGTAACTAATGTACCCATTGTGCCTACTGTGGCTACTGTGCCCACTATGTCTACTGTACCCACTGTGTGGGCAGTCAGCTGCCCACTGTACCCACTCGCACTGGATGGTGGACGGCTGCAAGATGTCCAAGTCGCTGGGCAACGTGGTGCGGCCGCGCGACGCGCCCGTGGGCCCTGACGCGCTGCGGTACATGCTGCTGAGGGAGGCTACTATGGTCACCGACGCCAGTGAGTATTGCCTACTGTACCCACTGTGTCTACTTTACCCACTGTACCCACTGTCCCCACTGTGTCGGCAGTCGGCTGCCTACTGTACCCACTGTGCCTAGTGTCCCTACTGAACCCACTGTGCCTACACTGCCTACTGAACCCACTGTGTCTACTGTGCCCACTGTATCCACTGTGCCCACTGTACCCACTGTGTGGGTAGTCGGCTGCCTACTGTATCCACTTTGCCTAGTGTCCCTACTGTACCCACTGTGCCTACACTGCCTACTGTACCCACTGTGCCTACTGTAGCCACTGTGCCTACTGTGCCCACTGTGTCTACTGTGCCCACTGTGCCTACTGTGCCCACTAAACCCACTGTAACCACTGTGTGGGCAGTAGGCTACACACTGTACCCATTGTGTCTTCTGCACCCATTGTGCCTACTGTACCCACTGTGACTAATGTACCCACTGTAACTAATGTACCCATTGTGCCTACTGTGGCTACTGTGCCCACTATGTCTACTGTACCCACAGTGTGGGCAGTCGGCTGCCCACTGTACCCACTCTGCACAATGTGCCTACTGAACCCACTGTACCATAGCTGCATAGCATATCTCTGGTCGAAAAGCAACCTAAGTTTCTTGACATTAATTCCACTCCGTACCAATAGATGGCGCTGTAAAAAAATGGTAGTTTTTTAACAAGTTAGGAAGGAGTGATACCACTGCCTCACAGAAAACCGGCGTGAAGCAGCCCCTGTGCTGTGTTTTGCCGAGTGAGTGAGGGTACCGGAGGCCCACCCGGGGGGGAAAGGATAAAAGGTTGGCAGCGCACTTGTAACTCCACTGGTGTTGCAGGTGTCCATGAGCGGCGGCAATGAAGAATGTTAACTAATTTTGATAATTAGCACTCCATATTCTCTGTCAAAAATAAAAAATACTAGTGAAAGAATTACTTCGATATGTCAATTAGTTTCCGATTTAGAAGTAAAACAAGTTTAACCGTACGACGCGGGCTGCCGGTTGCGCTGTGACGTCATCACACATCACGCTCACTCAGTTCGCTCGCGGTCGCGCGCCCGTGCCGTTAAAATTATACCTAAATACTTTAAAAATGTCCAATCCAAATACTAGGAAATACTGTGTTGTGCCTAAATGTAAAAATACGACTATTAGTTCGCCGGAAAATTGTATTTTATAGTTCCCACATTAAAAATGCTATGGTATGTTTACAACCACCTCTGCTGGCGGCACAATCTTCGCAGGTTCCATTTAAAACTTCTTGATCCTTTTCATTGCATTCTAAAATGCAATGATAAGGTTTAGCACGTACGCGGTGTTCTGGCGTGATTCTACATTTACACAAAGAGAATATAATCACTCATTTACATACATCACCTACTCTTTTTACTTGAATATAACCAATAGCATCATCGCCTGCCGTGTCTCTTGCCGATTTGAAATAATTTTTAAATAAAAATAAATGGCCTTACGTATTTTATTAGAAAAAAAATACAAATAACCAAAAAGGTTTAGTACAGTCAGCCACACATCAGATTACCACAACCTATAAAATTTCCTTCAATCGATACCTATTCAACCTAATGAGTATGACAGTAAGATGAGAGTCGATTGAAGAAATTTGACAGTTTTGTATACTTTGATGTGTGGCTGTACGTACATCTGTTCAAAGATATATATTTAATAAATAAAATGACCTTACATACCTATTTTGTAAGTAAAAAAATCCTAACTAATATTATAAATGCGAAAGTCTGTCTGTCTGTTACTCTTTCACGCCAAAACTACTGCACGGATGAAATGAAATTTGGTATACAGATGATCTAGACCCGTGGTCGTCAAACTGCGGCCCGCCGACGTTATTTGTGCAGCCCGCCGACGTTATTTGTGCAGCCCGCGATATTGTAGATTTATTTAATTACTAGTCAACTACATATTCGTACTTATCAGAAATCAGTTTAGTACGCATATACTGCGGCCCGGGCCCTGATGTTCATATTGACATGTGGCCCTTGAAGAGTAAAGTGTGACGACCGCTGATCTAGACCCTGAGAAAGAACATAGGCTACTTTTTATTGCGAAAAAGGTACCGGTAAAGGTAGGTTAGGCCTAAAAGGGGTGTAAAAAGTTACTTTTCCACGCGGACGAAGTCACGGGCGGCCGCTAGTTGCAAATAAAAAAGGTTTCATATACATCTGTAACGTTCAACCCACTACATCTACATAAGTACCTATCCTACTTCCTACTAATATTATAAATGCTAAAGTTTGTATGTGTGTGTGTGTGTGTTTGTTATCTTTTACAAAAACAACTACTGAACGGATCTGGACGAAGTCTGGAATAATATATAGACTACTAGCGGCCGCCCGCGACTTCGTCCGCGTGGAAAAGTAATTTTTAACCCCCTTTTTAACCCCTTACAACCCCCTTTTCGCAATAAAAAGTAGCCTATGTTCTTTCTCAGGGTCTAGATCATCTGTATACCTTTCATTTAAATCCGTTCAGTAGTTTTGGCGTGAAAGAGTATGAAGTGTCATAAAATATTAAATGAGCATTTTACTTTATAACTGATTATTGTAATATGGGACAAACAGTCATAATATACAGTTGGGACCGCGAACACGTATTTGATTTCATTTGATTTCATTACCTATAATCTCCCACACTTCATGGCGACCCGGCCAACAAACTTCAAGTACTTCAAGTAACAGACAGACAGACAGAGTTACTTTCGCATTTATAATATTAGTTAGGATACGTAGGTACCTACCAATAGCTACAAAACTATAATACCTACATATTCTGTTGTCTTTAACTTAAAAATTTAATGGTAGGTAGGTACTTCTACTATTTGAGTTGCATTTTTCCGTTACGACATTAGTTTGGTATATATATTTGTCGGAACGTCAGGGGTTAGGTCCCGAGCGTACAGGCATAGTGTGGGCAGAAATAGGGATCGTGCAATGAAAATCACCGGGTTACACACTTAACTGATTTAATTACACCACTGAAACTATTACAATCTCAATACTAGGTATCTAGGTCTTAATTTGAACACTAAAACACTGAACGAGTAGCGGGACAGTTCCGCGATGTTTACTCGGCGACGGTCAGAATCAAACTCCCCAATCGCTCCTCGCCGATAACGTCACGACTCTGTCGAAGCGCGCGAAACGACCGAAAACGCGCGGAATCGTAGTTCCCGCTGTCACCGCTTGGCGCGCTTGCTGCTCGTCGTTTATGATCTGTGACCGGATGCGACACGGCCATCCTGCGAGACACACGTCCTCGTGTGTAAATCTGTAACAATACAAAGACAGCACAGTATCCGTTCGGCCAGTCCTTACTCTATTGGACAGATTAGGTCTCCAAAAATAAAGGAATCTAAAAAGTTTCTCACGATTGTTTCCTTTACTCTAACACCATCAACGGTAATTACTAACAAGCTATCATAATAGCTAACCAAGCAGGTTTGTTACAATTTAAGGGTTTACCGCTACAGATTATAATTTAAGAAACGAGATCAAGAGATACATTCACACAGTATCGTGTTGCTCGGCTTTCCCTGACTTATTACACCTACGCTCGTTTACTAGGCTTTTTCAAATAATGGAGACACTCTACATTGGAAAACGTAACTTTATTGATCATCATCAACCTCATTTGATTCAATGTAATGTAACGACGTCCAAGACAGCAAGAGGTTACATTGCTCTTTTAATTAAAATAACACGAAGATCAGGCGTTCGTTTCATAACAACAAATTGTTACTCAAAATGATAATTTTACGAGAATAAACAATGACTACATGGTACTCCCATGTACAACTCAGAGAAGGAATCATCACGTTCTACATAGAGTTCTGTTGCACATAAAATTGCAATTTTACGGACATTCAACTAATGAGATTGCATTTCAACTTTGTCCAGCATGGTCAATACAACACATGTGGTCTCTTTCACCCACTTCATTTACGTGCATCTCTCTATGCCACGTCACCGAACCCTCCAGGTTCCACGGCTTCCCAAGGAAACCCAACACCCACCAGAGTTATCCGCGTACCGCGTACTCACGGACTACACAGGGCAGACACCGATTTCTCTCGAGCTACGGCTACGAATAACCTCTGGTGCCATCAACACATACCAGCACAAAACTTAATGCAATCCGAATCTCTATACCGAAACAATTTTTACGAACTCTCGGACTCTATATCATCATGATCGATTTCTTCAAAGATTTCGTCATTATCAGGGAGCTTTCTTAGCCTATCACGCGCGTATTTGTAAGTACGCCTAGAACTCAACAATTTTAGAACATAACGATCTCCATCCAAGATCTCAACTATTTCAAACGGCCCTC
This sequence comes from Cnaphalocrocis medinalis, assembly GCA_014851415.1. Classification (NCBI taxonomy): domain Eukaryota; kingdom Metazoa; phylum Arthropoda; class Insecta; order Lepidoptera; family Crambidae; genus Cnaphalocrocis; species Cnaphalocrocis medinalis. The sequence goes on along the minus strand of CM026298.1, from coordinate 4,655,685 downwards.
TAAACTTAGCATCTAGCTTAGTCTGATTCCTTTCTTAATTTTCAATCAAAACATCGTACCATCAAATCGAGACCTATTGTAACTCGCGGTTTTTGCAATATTATCGGAAGCTTACTGTCTAACCTCATTCAAATCTACCAAATGAATTTTAAATAAAGTAACTTTTGACTTCTAGGACTTCATTTAGCATCTTAAGGAACTCTACAAATTATAAAGCTACTGAAAACCTAGCTTTCTATCTCCATTACTTTACATTAATTTTAGGGGACACAACATTGAATCGCACACTTAACAAACGAAAAACAATAACCAGAGTCATGTGCCCTTCGATCTCTACATTTATCCACATCACTAGCATCAACTATATTCACTAGCAAACAACTCGAGTGACCCCTCTAACGCCACGGCCCACGGCCGAACTGAAAACACTCCTGGTTTTCCTCTTACGAGCATCCACACGCTCACGTGTGCATCGCCCTCCGACTACACACTACGGTCTCCTTAGACCACGACCTCCGCCAGAGCCAAACGCGCATCGCGTACCCACGGACTCTTTAGGTTTCCCCAAGAGACGCCGATTTCTACCGGGCTACGACTACGTAATGACTACTGGTACGGTCAACTCTTCTACGGCCGTTAGAGTACCCACTCAAGCTACCACCATATCACACACTATGGCACTATTTTTCAACACTAGGCTCACTATGTATCTCTACTTTAATCTCGAATGGTACATGACCTACTGGCATCCTACGCAACCTATCGTGTGCATATTTGTAGGTTCAATTAGAATTTAGCACTTTTAGCGTGTAACGGTCACCATCTAGGGCTTCCACCACCTTACACGGTCCTTTATACTTCGGGTCTAATTTGACCTGATTGCGTTCCTAATTTTTCAGGAATAAAAAATCACAAACAGAGATCTTTTAAGCTTTACTTTGTTACAATCAAACCTAGGTTTATCGTAAATGCATTTTTCCTAATATTCTCTACGGGGCTAAAGCACTAGCTTCATCTTAACCTACTTACGGTTCTAAGAAAACATCAAAATCAGCGGCTGCCTACCTTTCCGATCCTATTTTCAATTCTAACAGATTACTTTTTGTAACCAACCGCGTTACATAGTGCAATTTAGACCAATTAAACCACTAGTCTCTGGTTTATGTTTAATGCATCCTAGGTTAGCTCATAGGGACGTCCAATATTGTTTTAAAATATTAGCAAGCCCAGGATACATTGAGCTTGTGAAATATCCGTCCGTCTATCGAGTCAAAACTGTATGTCGGTGGGAAACATATTTCCGTGAGATTGCATATACTACCACAAGGAGACAGTGGTGGGAGACCACTCATCATCAAAATAAAATCAATCGCAGATAAATGCTTACACAAAACCCGTTTTTTTTTAAATCTCGCGACTTATTAAAACGTAACTGTTTCTATTGTAAAATCATTAATTTCAACTTGACAACATTTGGAACGAAAAAAAACCAATTAATTAGATAGCTACTAAATTTACTCGCAACGCTTTCTCTCATCTACGAACACTCAGCACAAGAATCAAAATCAAATTTGTAACACGTACCAGATTGTTCAAGGTTCCGGATGGAGATTGGACCACACACAGGTCGACACGCCTCCCGACCGAAGCTGCGGCGCTGGACCCGCCGGATGGATAGCGGCTGGCGATGTGGCTCGCTGCTCCGCACCTGTAGCAGACCGCAAGGCTGCCACTAGCCTGCTGGCGTTGACCCGCGCTCGATGTAGTTGGGGTAGAAGAAGGTTTCTTCGCTTCATGTTTCCTTGTTCGGCAATGCAAGTAGATTGCCCTAGCTTCCCACAGGCATAACAATTGATTTGTGATAGCGACAAAAATCTCGACCGTTTATAGTTGCTAGCTTCCGCTCGATCATCCATCGAATTCGTCCGTGATGGTCATTATGAGCTGACTGCCTTTCTGTGCATTTCCACTCATGCACAAATCCTCGAAGAACGAGCATTGGAATCACAGTAGGAGTCTTTTTAAAGCTTGGATAACGTCACGCATTTTTGAATTTCAAAAAGTAACCGCACACTTGAGTCTCAGAATCTCAAAAATTAACCGCCACCGAGTCTCATTGTTATTTTCACTCCGAGTGGTTTCATTGGCACGATTTGATCCCACTTCTGATGTCGGAACGTCAGGGGTTAGGTCCCGAGCGTACAGGCATAGTGTGGGCAGAAATAGGGATCGTGCAATGAAAATCACCGGGTTACACACTTAACTGATTTAATTACACCACTGAAACTATTACAATCTCAATACTAGGTATCTAGGTCTTAATTTGAACACTAAAACACTGAACGAGTAGCGGGACAGTTCCGCGATGTTTACTCGGCGACGGTCAGAATCAAACTCCCCAATCGCTCCTCGCCGATAACGTCACGACTCTGTCGAAGCGCGCGAAACGACCGAAAACGCGCGGAATCGTAGTTCCCGCTGTCACCGCTTGGCGCGCTTGCTGCTCGTCGTTTATGATCTGTGACCGGATGCGACATATTTTTTGAAAAAACAATTTAGAACAGATAAACTATTAAGCATAAGTAGTAGCATGGAAAGTTCGCATTACGGCGGCAACGAAATCACTATTTGTTGATAAATAATGCGCAACTATTAATCCATCTATTTTAGGTAGATTATCCGATTGCCCTTTTCGAATCCTTCGTCCATTTTATTAATCGAATAATATTTACTATTATTAAACTATTAACTTAATACACGAACGCAAACCAACATAACAAAACACTGCTCGAGCTATTACACCTACTACCTACATATAACCGCTGACGACTTGATACGAAGCGAGCCGAGGCCCGTGCGGCGTGATGTGACATGACGTCACAAGCGGTCACGTGACTGTTAGTGGGACTCGATATTTTTCAAAACTTTGAATACCTATAAAATCAAAACTACTAGGTATTTTTGACTACAACAAAAACTAGTGTGTTTGTATACATACAGGCTTTACTGAGACAACATTTCAAGCGATTTGGCATACCTAGTAACATAATCCATTGCTTACCATCAGGTGATCCGCCTGTTCGTCTGCCAACTAAATAAAGGAGGTTACTTAAGGACACTTAAAAATTTTAAAAAACTTTCAGAAAGTTCCTCATTTCAGACTTGTGGTTCTTCTCGGTATAAAACGACTCTTACATAATATTAGATTTTTTTCCTATTTATTTGTTTTAATTATCGTGTGTTAAGAAATGTCCTATAAGGCCTTAAATTGAATAAAGAATATTTATTTCTAGACTACAGCGAAACGAAGCTAATAAACGTCGCCAACTCGGAACTAGCGGACACGCTCGGCAACCTCGCCAGCCGCTGCTGCGGGCCCGCGCTCAACCCGCGCCAGGAGCTCCCGCCTCTACACTCCCAGGAGCTGGCTGCTTGCAGGCAGGATGACGTCACTGTGAGGCTGTTGGACCGCGTGGAGAGACTGCCCGGTGAGTTAGTTCAAGTGTTTTTAGATTATAGATGGCAGACGAGCATGCAGGTGGAGAGACTACCTGGTAAGTCACCCTAAGAGTTTTTTAATGATAGGTGGCAGACGAGCAATTGGGTCAACTCAATTTGGGAGTTTTTTAAAGTGATAGGTGGCCAAACTTTAAGCCCTTTTCCCCCGATTGGGCATCCGATATAGGAATCAGACCAACTGAATTCCCATAATTACAACTTAATTACGCACGTTTCAAAAACAATCCAAAATATCCGTGCAGTTTTCCATCACCCCCGAGCCAATGGCAGAAATACGTACATCCAGATGTCTTACGATTAGTAGAAGACCTCTGAAATATCTAAATGTTTTGAATTGAATATTCATGTAAATTATACAGACAACGACAAAGCTTAGAAGTAAACCGAAAACTCAAAACACGCGATGTAATTGACGGGCCAGCGACATCTATTGGTCTTGTTTCTAACTAACTTCCCGAAACGAAGTAAGCACTAATTCTAAATATACATTATTCCAGAGACCTGCTACCACCACTACAGAAACTACCAGTTCTACAAAGCGGCGGACGCCGTCATACACTGCCTGCATCTAGCCAACCTGTTCTTTGAGACGCACAAGCCCTGGGAACTGAAGAAGAAGGTAAGTTTGATTTGCGGAGTGATCCGATGAAAGAAACCATATTTTTTTTAGAAATTATTATAAAATTAATTAATATATTATTTTTATTATTTTCATTTCGGAAAACTTTAAAATTGTCTAGATTCTAACTGTTAAACTTATAAAATCCTGAATCTGAAATAAATGACTGTTTGTTAACTTATCACTTTTACCAATACAACAATTACATATAGGGTGTATCTGTAATCATTCACATCTCTTTAACCACGGCTTGTTATTTGACATTTGTTTAGCGACTTCGAAATTCATCAATTTTTATTTTGAGTTACCAAACAAAACAAACAAGTCTACACCGACTTCATATGGAAGGGGTTAATGGTTGAATTAATGATCAAACTTTTTATTGCACACAAAACAGAGTTATAAAACTTAAAAACTAGTAATAACAGGAGTAATGGACGTACAGTCACACATCAAAAAATACAAAATTGACAAATTTATACAATCGACTCTCATCTTACTATCAAACACATTACGTTTAAAGCAATTGAGAAATTTGACAGGTTTTGGTAACCTGATGTGTGTGCTGCTGTCTGTACAACAGTTTGTAAGTAAGTAAGTAAGTAAAACATTTATTGACCACACAAGAAGAGATACAACACGACAGCAGTAAGACACAGAATACAATAAGATACAATAAGAAGTAGGTACATATACGAGAACAGAGAGAAACATTACGTGTTTGGTAGAACACGTGCTTAAAGGAATGTAAATAATTTTTTACTGATGCACACTCTATATTCTTACAGCCAGAACACCAAAAACACTTAGACGTGATCCTCCACATCACGATGGAGACCCTCAGGATCTGCGGCATCCTCCTCCAGCCGATCATCCCGGAGCTGTCCGGGAGGCTCCTGGACAAACTCCAGGTGCCCCCGGAGAGCAGGAGCTGGGTGGACAGTGGGAAACCGTCCTGGAGTATAGAAGGTGCCATATATGAGACCAAGTATATACAGAGCGGTAAGTTTGTGCTCTTCCAAAGGGTTTATGTTGATAAGAAAGTGCAGAAGAAAGTTACTGCGTAAGGATTGTAATGATGTCTACAGTGCGTCAAGAAAGTCGTGTCGATGTTTAAGGAATGAGGGGTTTTCCAATTGAAAAATCCGCTAGATGGCGGTTTTTTAATGTGATAGGTGGCAGACGAGCAGACAGATCACCATCAGGTAAGCGATTACCGCCGTCCATAGCTACAAGAATAAAGTCCGATTTGCAATATGAGATCGGACTTTCTTCTTTGGAAAAAGCGCAATAGAAGATTTTTGTCGAGTAGCGGAGTTTTTATGCCATTCTATAAGCGGATTTCTCTCTGCTCCGCCCCGCTCCGCTTCGGTGGATAAGTTTTAATAATACCTTGTTTCACTCCAGGGATATTCTTGTTTTGACATCGTTCCTATGTTTACTATGTCTTGCCTATTGTTACAGGTTTTTTTCGATCTCTTATTGTAAATCGGTACATTTTTTTCGGTCTACTAGTGCCGCCATTAATCTTTATTAAGGGATCGATCACACCAAACGTATTGTAGACTGTGTCTATACTAAAACTGGAATTCAAGACCAAAAAATCTACGACAGATACGTCACTGTCAAATCTGTTAAAGTCACGTATGTCATTTTTAAGTGACGTTTTTAGGTTTCGCCAACCTTTTTGGCATTATTTTTCTTCTTAAGCAGACTAAACTGTCAAGTTTTCCATGCAATTGTTAAAATGTTGTGGGTAATACCAATGTTATTAACACCTGAAGTGTTACAAGCGCAATACCAACTTTGAAAACTAAAATTACGGATGGTTAAGTTTTTATTAAAGTGTCATGTTTTTGTGTGAAATAAAGTATATAAAATTATTTTTTTTAATTATAGAATCACAATCATCCAATAAATAAATTACATCAGCGATTGTTTTAGAAAAGAGGGGTATACTATGGTACGATAATTTTATTGCAGTAGCAACATTGTAGTAGTTTTTTTGGTCTTGAATTCCAGTTTTGGGTATAAGTACTAAATTGTCTAGTCGGTTCGGTGTGAATGACAAGTTCAATATTGTATATGGGAAAGCAATAAACTGCGTAACGCGCGCTCACTGTCAGCGGCGGACAATACGTTTGGTATGAACGATGCCTAATGAGGATTTTCGAAAATGAAAGTTCCTTATTAGAACTTCCATTTTGCTAATTAAAAGTTGCTGAAATGTTACTAATGTTCACTTCATATTATGCTTTAAGAAATAATGCATATCGTTAGTATGTTTCAACAAGTTTCTTGCGCCTTATTGTAAATCTTCAGGCTAAGGCGAACAGATAGTAAAGATCTCTAGTTTCATTTCGGATATGTAGTGCAGTTTACTACAGGCAATCATAATGATCTTCGCGTTCAAACCTACCAAAAATATCTAAGCATTTTGATAAAAGCAACGTCAGTATGCGCCATTGTTAATTTTTATTTTGTTCATAAAGAACCAATGTCAACAAATGAAAGTACACGTTTATTGTGCTAAAAGTGATTATGGACAAAAATGCTCAAAAGTTTTTGGCAGCTTTGACGCTTAGATAATTTTGATGCCGATTGTACATTATTATATTTATTATGTGTTTTTCTCCATTTAGCTGTTAAGATGTAAATCACATGGTGCATTTTATGTGTAGTTCATATATCTAGTTCATAGATTAGTTTGTGTTCGACTGATGTTATTTATTTTTTGAGATTAAATATTGTTAAATTATTATAATTGGAATTTTGATTTATTGTACAGCATCATTTCCTAGATTCCTAAACATTTATGTAGGTAAACATTTATACAAACATGCACACCGTATTTTCAATCTTAATCGCAATATTTTTTTTAGATTTCTCCCTTTGTTCTGAAAATATAAAAAAGGATAAATATTCCTAGTAAATAAAACGAACAACTCTATATCGGAGTCAATTTATTTATGAATACGCTTATTAAATAATAATATATGCACCAAAATACTGCAATAACGACTAACAGTATCAAGAAAGCTAAGTTACAATTTACTATGAAGCTAGTACCGGGTATAAGATACCCGGAGCCGGTGCGAGATACCCAGGCCGGGTACGAGATACCCAAGTCCAAGTACCCGGGTCGGGTACACCGCACCCGTGACACACAACAATACAATATCAATATCTCAATACATTTAGTCGAAAATGCATCAATGAGTATGATACAGGTAAGATCCTCTATAATATATATAAATTCTTACAAAAATTCGGTGACAAGTACATTCTTAAATGCTTATGTATTCGGCGACTGGTGGTCCGTTGCAGGAGGGCTGCCTGTTATGAAGGTTGAGTAACCTCTTATAGGTTACCTTAGCGTATTACTTATATTTTTTTCTTAGAATGGCTAGATCTTTTGATTACTTTAAGTGATTATTCACTATTGGTAGGGTTGTCATTATTGAAAAATGCTAAATTAATTTATATTTTCAAATTATGTAAGTATATTTATAATTTCAAAAGTCAACATATTGTGTCAACCACACATACATATTTTAACATTAAAATTGTCAGAGTATACGCCCCCCTACAACGGGCTAGTGAGCTCCCTATGCTATGACGTCAGTCCGCTTCCGAACCGGCCGTGGTGAGCTCTTCAGCCCTTGAGCATGATCTACGCCGCTCGGTTTTGCTCGTGTTGATCTATCTTATAGTTTGAAATAAGTAAGTCAGAAATACCTAAGTAAATTATTTAATGATGTGTAGCTGTCCAAACTATCAATTCTTTAGGAAAATTAAGTGTTTTTTGAAAATAAATAAGAAAGAAGATTATTCAAACTGCATTTTAGATCAAACCACAGCTTGTTTCGCCGAGCGACGTATTAGGAAAAGAGTGCAACTTTCGGATACATGATCGGTTATAGTATCCGAATGCTTCGATGGGAGTGGAAAGATGTCACAAGCTATCCACACTACGTGACGACGAGGCATTATAAGGTTCCATTTACGAAGATAACTTTATACAACGTAGAATTTTGCAAGATCCCTCTTTAATTTTTTACTACAAATCACCGAGTCGGATTTTGAATCATGTAGACCAAAATTATTGATGTTTTGGATTTTATCTTAACCGCATATCGTTTTATTATAAAACCGAGAATAAAAGTTAGTCATGGTTTAAAAATGATGAGTTTTATAAAAATTGTTAATGAAAATTACGGCATCAGTTTTAAACCACGACTAATTTTATACCACGTTTTCTAATAATGGTGTTAAGGAGTAACTTGAAAGTGTTGTTAATATGTTATAAAAAACACATCGCTTAAAACGCCTTCACGTAGTCTGTGAACCTCATTTTTATAGCTAAAACACTGAAACTTACCTCCCGCCCGCTCTCCCTAAAACTATTTTATTTGTTCATTTTATTGTTCTTAATTAAAATAGGATAATCTGTGGTTTTAATAGACAAGTAGTTCATTTATTATTGGAATGGACGAGATTCGAGCGAGCGGACTTCACATAATCAATCTACATTTGTGCAAATTACAAAAAACTCGACAGCAAAAATATTTCTTACAGAATGACCGATTCATACACCGCTAAAACTTTATTTTTAGGCTTTTCCAAATATTAAAATACAATATAAAGGTACACATCAAAATGCATTAATACTTACACCCTAATACAATATGGAAGTATATTTTTTAATGGCAATGTACAAAATATGGCTCCGAAATGTTACAGGACAATTTGTGCGATAATCTAAGTTCTAACAACACGTTTAGTCGGCGTCACCGAAGGATGAACGCTGTTCGCATTCACGTATAATGGTGTGATGGTGCAATGGGAAACTTTTAACAATTTAGCACGTACATATATAGCTCATCTAAAGTGCTACATTAGGTAGGTACATGAGTCTAGCATTACACCATCATACCACACCCAGTCACAGACAAAAACTTCTTGTTTTTGCCAGCAACCAATCGCTCGCGCCCATCCATAGACAAATCGACGCCATAAACAAACAGATACACAGACAATTCGTTTCCGCATTATTGCTCGGTTGTAATTTATTAAATATTTTATTCTCCTTTTCACAACTTATATTCATCTCTCGCGATTAAAGACCCAGAAGAACAAAAGCGAAGCTTTTAAAGTAAAATACTTAAAAAATATAAGATAAATTCGAAAAGAAACCAGCGACTGTACATAAAAATCCTAGGTAAAAAGTAACTTAAATCGAACAAGCAAAGTTGAAATTGCAAAATCATTTGGCAATTGATTTTAGTACACTCAGAAACAAAATTGACTTATAAAATAAAGTTTTCGTTATAAAAAATGATTAATATTACATAGTTTCTCCCAATATTTATTTACAGACACCATGATTTTTTTTCATTGGGCACCGGGACCGGTGTTGATGGCGCTTGATCGCTTTTATAACGTTTTTTAGTACCCAAGGAACTTTACAGACATTTCAAATCAAACTCATCATTAGGGCAGCCATAAAACAGCGTAGTTACAGACACACATCAGGTTACCAAAACCTGTCAAATTTCTTCAATTGATATTCAACTTAACCCTTTAGGTATGGTCTGTCGACCTGTTAGACACTATATTTTGCACCTTATGTGTTGGAGATAAGGTCCAAAAGCAATTATAATTATTTTATATCTACAGCCCATTAAGGGGTTAATGTGTTTGTACTGTCAAACATGACAATCCATTGAAAAAAAATTACAGTTTTGTAACTTTGATGCGTGACTGAACGTAAGTATATCTTTCCTCTTGGCGTCAATACCCAATAGACCAGGATTAGTTACCGGTCTATAGAATTACTGTTCAATCACCCTATAAATTCTCATTTAATAAAGAATCTTTGTAAAAATGCGATAACGCCACCAGCCACCTAAAGTGCCAAAACTAAATTAAAATATTAAATAATATCAGATATAGGTAAAGTTTCAAAATACACATAGAGGAGTAATAAATAAATAGAATAATAATTACAATGTATTTTGTTCGCGTAATACCGACGTGTTAAATGCTTCGATAATACGAAATAAGACGTCAGCCGCATTTTTTATTTGAACAGGGTATAAAAGTATTTTTAATATTGGCTAGCATCGTATTAAACTCAGCTAGATTATTTTGGCTCGATTGTATAGTCAGGTATAGTGCGCACATCAATTTGAAAATTTAAGTTGACTATATGTTTTTGATTTAATGATCTCAGGTCAACAATTATTTCAATTTCAACAACAGCTGGAAACAAAGAAACAACAGAAAACGGTAAATTTTCAGTTTCCATAAAAAAATACATGTGAAAGAAAACATTTTTTTTTTAATTTTGGCAGTGTGTTCCTTTTAACGATATGACTTGAAAAAAAGTTTGTATAACGGATGAATGGACAATGCAGACTGCACAATATGGTAAACCCAAATGTAGTCATAGCATTAGATCAAAATAAAACAGTAGGTAATCATCCTTTATGTAGGTATTGCCCATTGCAGATATTGCTACGTATTTTTAAGAGGCAAAAAGTGTTAAAACTAGATTTAAAAAATCAAGATTTTTTTTACACAGGTTTTTAATATTCTTTACTTACCTACATTAATTTCTCTACCACGGACCTATAAAAAAGTCTTTTTTATAGGTCCGTGTTCTCTACTTGAAGTTCTGTATTATTTTTTCATGAACGTAACAATTTTTGCCTCCCAAATATGAAAATAATGTTTAAAAAATGTTAGTATCTTCAATTTATTAAAATACAATATTTTATTCTTTATATTACGCGATCCAATTGCATTTTACGAGGTAGCTAGAATGTCTTTCAATTTATTTACAAATTGCATTGATTGCTCCGAGTAGATGGTTAAAAAATCTACTAATCTACAGTCAAACTGACTGTAAAAAATCTACCGTTCACGTTTTAGTACAGTCAAAATCTCAAAAAATTAGTATAAAAACTGTGCATTGATTCAAGAAAAACTACATAAAAATATATCCGAAAACACCAGTTAAATTAAAATTTAACTATTTATTAGCAACTGATACCAACATCTCCCGTCGAATCGTTATTTTTAATATAATTTTACTATTCACCACATTCATATTCATTACATTTTTAATAATAGTTACAAAATGCAATGCAACAAGATTTTAAACACGTTGAAAATCAATTAGATAGGAATTTTGAGTAAATACATCCATTCGTTGAAATATTTGTCTGAATTTTCCCGCCATATTAAATAGTAGGTTCATACATATTTAGTTCTTATGTCTAGAGAATAAGACTCAAAACAGAAGTTCTATTTTTTCAATTATTTTTTTAAATTTATAGTGTTATGTCAGCCAAAGGAATCGATTTTCAAACAGTATGACGTAATATCAACGAGTGGATTAATTTTTATTCCTTTTTTTACATAATAATGGCGAGTAACATTAACATTGGCGCCAAACGTGCCACACGTCCACAGATTAAAAACATTTCCCCTTAACTTCTAAATTGTTCATGTTCCATCCATTCGTTCTCAAGTCAAAACATTAAAAAGTAGGTATCGAAGCGGACAAACACCGACAGGTACACAGAGAAATGCATCATATTTCCTACGTACACAAAGTTCAATCTCGTGTGAAAGAGCCCTTTTACTTGACCTGGTTCAAAGTTAGAAAATACCTATAAATATAATTGTAGCGACTTTTTTGAGTCTTTTGTCAACATTTCTCAAGTTTACCTCAATCTTATTCATCCGTGTTGTTTAGTCCCAATTCTTAACACATTGTTCATCAAGATTTATTATGTTTGAATAAGTGGTAAAATACATTTTAATCACAATGTTGATACATAGATGTATTTATTTTTGCTTCATACATATACGCGTGTTGTATTGCGTTATCAGTTGCTTGGCTATAGCAAGATTGTAGTGGAGTGTAAATTCGTCGCCTCCTCACACGGCGCCGTGGCTTAGTTGGTTAAAGCGCCTGTCTAGTAAACAGGAGATCACGAGTTCGAATCTCGTCGGGGCCTTTAGCAGTTCGTGTAAGTACTGCACCTTTTTTTGTCTTTTTTATTATGGATTGATTTTTTATGCAACATATTTTTTACTTTTATATTCATTTACTCGATATAAAATTTGAAATTATCATTTTTTTCCGTAAAAAAAATCTAAAACCATGTTTTGAGTATTTTTAAGATAATTTGGCACTAGAAAATATAAACCCAAATTATCTAGTAGGTTGTTAATGGCAATGAATTTATCTTTCATTTCATACGACCTTCGACTCTTCGTATGTTTTTTGCGTTTACGTAGAACTTTTTCCCTATTTATCCTGAAGGATAATAATATCTTTGAACTTATTTCTGTTCCACATTAGCTGCTGCTATTTTTTTTAATTATATTTTGATATGTAAAGCTTTTTTGGTAGAATAAAATCGCAAAATTATAATTATTTAAGCGATTTCAAAAAAGGCGAAAGATTTTATTCAACTTTTTAGATTTAATAATATTTATTCGCTTGCCATCTTGAGAGTGAAAGCGGATATGCGATGTCACGCGATCCGCCATGTTTTTTTTTTAATAAAATTATATACAATCACTAGAATGGGGAGTTCGCGAGTAAAAAATCATCAAATTCCAGCAGCATTGATTTTTTTACATACTCTTATTATGTGGACTAAACTGACAGATGTAAATATGAAATTACCGTACATTTTGACATTTGGCAAAATGTATGGAAATGACATATTAAAATCTGTCAGTTGGGTCCATAGAATTACAAAGATCTAAATGGACTTCAATCCTATAGTACGCCATCTAACGGATTTTTCACACGCAATAGTTCCTATTGGCCACCTGACCTATCCATATAGGGTCTGTTTTTGTCTTGGCGAACAAATGTGTTAAGAATTGAGTTCGAACCCAGTTTATCTCGGTGAGTGAGCTTGACCTCTAGAGGTATGAGCTTCGCCTCAAGGGGCATGAGTTCCGCCCCAAGGGATGAGCTACGCCTCAAGGGACATAAGCTTTGCCACAAGAGACATGAGCTCCGCCTCAAGAGGCATGAGCTCTGCCTCAAGAGACATGAGCTCTGCCTCAAGAGACATGAGCTCCGCCTCAACGGGCATGAGCTCCGCCTCAAGGGGCATTACCTACGCCTCAAGAGGCAAGAGCTCCGCCCCAAGGGGCATGACCTCCGCCTCAAGGGTCCTGACCTTCGTGTTCGTCCGTGCTGCCGGGGGGCGGTCAGCTGGAGACGGGCGGGGGGGAGGAGGGCTGCAGCAGGTGGTCGGGGCACCGGCACCGGCCGCAGTCGAGGGGGCACTTTCTTCTGGGGGCAGAGTACCTGGAATTTTGTTTAATGAAATCAATCATTGACGATTAAGGCTGTTGCATGGTGCACAGTAGCGACGCCTGAACATTTTTATTAATAGGGTATTTGACTAACCTCGATATAGTAAAAAATATTGATACTTTTCCAAAATACTGGTAAATGAGAACAATGGCCAACATTTTCAGTTAGAAATAAACGTCTAGCTGGTTTATTAGCATTCAAAGTTTCATGGGCAAGTCCATTTTTAGAGTATAAATTTAAAAAATATACATATCATTGAACTACCCGTACATTTTTCACCAACTTTTATTATGAAACCATTTACTTAAACGAAACATTTTGATATAGCTACCAAACAAATTTACTAGACGCGCATACAAGATACAAGCGTGTGACGTCACTTGCCTGTAGCCATTTGTATAGAGCGTTTTTGGGCTTGCCCAAAATATGTGCTCTTAAAGTTATGATAGATATCTAAGGTGATTCAAATCAGAATCGAGCAATTCTTTTAGTAATGTTTCTTAAATTGAGAGGTCTTTTGATTAAACACATAATTTTTTTTGTCAAATACCCTATTGTGATTATTTTTTTATATGGTGGCAGACATCACCTGATTAGAATTTTTTGAGAGTAAAGCTCTTAGAGTGGTACCGTGAACTCGTATTGTGGTAAAAGTAGCCACTTTTAGCAATTTTGATTGTGTCTGTTATGTACGCATTATGTCTACAAAAATCATAAATATACTTGCGGAAAAAAGCAATTTTGGGTTTTTTATACAATGTTACCTTGGAGACAGTGCTCACATATTTCTATGCAATCAGTATCGTTAATAAAAAAGATTTTACTAAAAACTTTAATCAGTATTTTTGTTTAATTTTCAAAAAAACCGATGCGCTGTAGCAATAGTATTTAGAGAGTTTTGTAGAAAGACTTTTTCAGAGGTTTTTAAATGATAAAAATCACCTAAAAACATTAATACGCACTGTATCCAAGGTAACCCAATTTTCTCTATTCTTCAATCAGTGTTATCAACACGCAGACACAAAATAAATATTGACACAGAAGGCTGATTGCCCACTAAGAGCTAAAAATATGTCATGTACTCACGCATGCGCACTAACGGCCTTTTCGACCACATTAATCCTAACTTATGACATAAGATTGTCAAACTGTCGAGGTCTATGGTAGAGGCCGCGCGCTTATGTACTCATGCCGGGCAACAACCCTAGCATATGTCAACGAACTCTTCTAAATTCAAAATCAAGGCTAAGTCAGACTTCTGTCTCAAACTCTTTATTTTGTGACGCAGAGGCATGTGATACTAACCCGCCTGGCGAAGATGAAGCAGCCCTTCTCGTCCTCCCGCTCGCTGACCGGCGGCGCCAGCTGGAGGTCTACCGTGATGAGGTCCTTGCCGTCTTCTCCTTCAACAAACATTACTACTCTTAATTTATATTATTTACATAAATAAATTCACACAACACCTCTTCTATTGATCCGTACTAAGTAGCTTAAGTAATTGTGTTACAGATATCAGACAGCAGAGGAAACACAAATATAATACCTACTTAAATACATACTACACGTGCGGATAAACACTGGGATTAGAAATGGCGGACCGCCGAGTCGGTACCGTCAGCATACTAAGTATGTAAAATTGTAATTAAATATAAGTAAACTGAAAAATCGTATAGAATATCACTCACTTCGTTTCGGGACAGATTTCTAAAGTCTACCAATAGATGGCGCTGGGCGTCGATTACAATGCGCTAGGGTTTGACCTTTTCAGTTTTTATATAAGGTTTGTCGGTGTCTATGAAGTTTAACTCTTTATAAATAGGTAGTATAGATACATATCCTCGGAAGACCAGCGTCAAGGTGTCCACCGGGCACCTTGACATTATGCTGAGAGGAAACCTTTTTAGTGTTACTCTTAAATACTGTAATTATTTTAGGTGTTTTTAGATTTTACCTGTTTGTAACATTTTTGTAACACCAGGCCTGTCCCACTCCGCGTGTACCTACGAATTTGCAAGTACATGCGGCTTCCCCTCTGGAGGGGACGATCAGTAGAAAATCACGAGCGAGCGGCGACGCATGTGCGACAGTTGCGTGCGATAGAAAGAGAACGCACTTCTAGGTATGAATAATTGTAGGTGTTGAACGTTGGGGGGTCGGAATTTCAAATTTATGTTATAGCCTGAGGCATTATTTTTCTATAAACGGTTTTTAGAAGTGGGTTTTCTGTACCTTGTACTATTAAGTATTCTGTGGTAACACTGAATAAATGCTTTATTATTATTATTATATATCACTCACCTCTAGGAAACACGTTGAGCTCGTTAAAACACCCAGTCTCGATCATCTCGCTCTGCCACGGGATGCTGACGGAGCCCGTGTTAAACTTGCCGTAGAAGGTGTCGTCGCCCGCGTCCAGGTTGACGCCTTTGACGGTGCTGAACTGCTCGATGTCGAGGACGTCTTTAGCGTACACCGCGTGGGGCTGGAATGGTGACAAGATATTATTAAAATTTAGACAGCAGACACAATTAAGTAAGGAAAGAAAGAAAAGAAAGAAAGAAAATACATTTATTAATTTGGACACCACAACACAATACATATTACATACTACAGACAATTGACACAACACAAGAAAATAAAAACACACTAGTAAAAATAAATTTAAACCAAAAAAAATATAAAAAAAAATAAATAACTAATAACAAAAAAGAAACAATAAACTGTCCCTCCCCATTGTCCAGCAGTGCCGTGCAATTATATTATGCTGTGTTGTGTTGAGGCATCCAGCATAAATGGCCCTCACTCAGCTTATGTCACGACCATAGGCCGTAACGCTGGTTTTCAGTGGGACCAGAGACCAGTGTAAGGCTATTGGGTCTTAAGACGGTAAACTGCACAACACCTTAAAAATATATTTATTGGATTATCAACATCAGATACATCACTTAATTAGGACCACTTGCGCGTGGCAAGATTAAGTGATTTAATTTCGAATTATTTCTTAGTTACTAAATACAGAACTAAATCTTTAAATTTGTCTCACCTCCTTTCTGGAAAAGTTGAACTACCTGTGCGTACGAGACCCAAACTAAACCAATAGATGACGCTGGTTGACAATTACACCGTGCAAGTGTTTTCTCTTTAGTAAATAAATAAAGTAACTTACATCAGAAGCAAAGGACGCGTCGATCATCCCCGCCTCCAGTCAATAGATGGTGCCAAAGTTACTTACATAAGACAAATGGCGGGTCCACCATGCCCTGCGCGAAGAATCTGTGCGCATTAGTTCCAAACTGTACTAAAAGATGGCGCCAAAGTTACGCACATCAAGAACAAAGGGCTCGTCCATCATCCTCGCCTAAATCTGTGCGTATTAGTTCCAAAATCTACCAAAAGATGTCGCTAAAGTGACTCACATCAGGAACAAAGCGCGTACATCATCCCTCCTCCTCTCCTCTTCCAACCTAGCAAAGTAGAGCTGCGCGAAGAATCTTTGCGCATTAGTCACAAAATCTATTAAAAGATGGCGCCAAAGTTACTCACATCAGGAACAAAGGGCGTTAAACCATCCCCGCCTAAATCTGTGCATATTAGTTCCAAAATCTATCAAAAGATGTCGCTAAAGTTACTCACATCAGGAACAAACGGCGCGTCCACCATGCCCGCTTAAATCTGTGCGTATTAGTTCCAAAATCTACCAAAAGATGGCGCTAAGTTACTCACATCAGGAACGAAAGGCGCGTCCACCATCCCCGCCTCCAGCCTCGCAAAGTTGAGCTGCGCGAAGAACCTGTGCGCCTTGACCTGCGCGGCGCCGCGCCGGCCCGCGCCGCAGCCCAGCCGCGCGCCCGAGCACTTGCCCAGCAGCCCCGCGCATAGAGAGCGGGGAGCACAGGGACTGACGATAGGAGGCGCCGGAGTGACCTGGAGTAACTTACGTCAACGAACGATAGGGGGCGCCAGAGTGACCTGGAGTAACCTTACATCAACGAACGATAGGGGGCGCCAGAGTGACCTGGAGTAACCTTACATCAACGAACGATAGGGGCGCCAGAGTGACCTGGAGTAACCTTACATCAACGAACGATAGGGGGCGCCAGAGTGACCTGGAGTAACTTATATCAACGAACGATAGGTAGCCTGTAGTAACTTACACCACATCAAGATACCAACAGTGACTGCCTGTCCTCTTAGACAGATGAATGCAACAGAGTAGCTGAAGTAACTTACATCAACGAGCGGGAGTGCGCACAGGGACAAGCGATAGGGGGCGCTAGAGTGACCCCAAGTAACTTACATCAGGCCTCCCAGACAGACGCTTGCTCTTAGGGTCGCTCACAATTCAGGGTCGATGACCGCCGCCACACCAAACTCGACCAATAGATGGCGCTGCGCGTCAGTTACAGAGTGTTTAAAAAAAGTAATTTACCTAATATCTCAAACAAATGGCGCGTTGACCATCCTCGCCTCCAGTCATGCAAAAGTTCAGCTGCGCGAAGAATCTGGGTGCATTTAGTTCCAAACACCACCAATAGATGTCGCTGTTGACGCTTACCAATAAAGATGGTTACACCGCGCTAGTAGGTGGCGCCAAAGTAACCTAAAGTAACAAACTTACATCAGAAGCAAAGGACGCGTCGGTCATCCCCGCTTCCAGTCAATAGATGGAGCTAAAGTTACTCACGTCAGGGACAAAGGTCGTATCCATTGCACGGCGCGAAGAATCTAGGCGCATTAGTTACAAAATCTACCAAAAGATGTCGCTAAAGTGACTCACATCAGGAACAAAGGGCGCGTCCACCATCCCCGCCTCCAGCCTCGCAAAGTTGAGCTGCGCGAAGAACCTGTGCGCCTTGACCTGCGCGGCGCCGCGCCGGCCCGCGCCGCAGCCCAGCCGCGCGCCCGAGCACTTGCCCAGCAGCCCCGCGCATAGAGAGCGGGGAGCACAGGGACTGACGATAGGGGGCGCCGGAGTGACCTGGAGTAACTTACATCAGCCCTCCCAGACAGATGCTTGCTCTTAGGGTCGCGATAGGGGGCGCCGGACCTGGAGTAACTTATATCAACGAACGATAGAGGGTGCCAGAGAAACTTACATCACCTCGCCAAAGTAACTTACATCACTTCAAAACACCAACAGTGACAGCCTGTCTCCCTTCCTAGACTGATGAGTGCAACAGAGTAGCTGAAGTAACTTACATCAACGAGCGGGAGTGCGCACAGGGACAGCCGATAGGGGGCGCCGGAGTGACCTGGAGTAACTTACATCAACGAACGATAGAGGGTGCCAGAGTAACTTACATCACCTCGCCAAAGTAACTTACATCACTTCAAAACACCAACAGCGACTACCTGTCTCCCTTCCTAGACTGATCAGTGCAACACAGCAGCTGCCAGGCCCTACGGGGTCAAAGACCGGGAATGCGAACAGACACAAACGATATGGGGCGCCAAAGTGACCTGAAGTAACTTACATCAACGAACAACGCGTCGACTAATCCCGCCTCCAATCTTCCAATGTTAAATTGCATGAATAACTTGTGCGCATTAGTTCCGAACTCAACCAATAGATGGCGCTGGGTGTCAATTATAGAGCGTTTAACAAAAACTTACATCAGGAACAAAGGGCGCGTCCACCATCCCTCCTCCTCTCCTCTTCCAACCTAGCAAAGTAGAGCTGCGCGAAGAATCTGTGCGCATTAGTCACAAAATCTACTAAAAGATGGCGCCAAAGTTACTCACATCAGAAACAAAGGGCTCGTCCACCATCCTCGCCTAAATCTGTGCGCATTAGTTACAAAATCTACTAAAAGATGGCGCTAAAGTGACTCACATCAGGAACGAAAGGCGCGTCCACCATCCCCGCCTCCAGCCTCGCAAAGTTGAGCTGCGCGAAGAACCTGTGCGCCTTGACCTGCGCGGCGCCGCGCCGGCCCGCGCCGCAGCCCAGCCGCGCGCCCGAGCACTTGCCCAGCAGCCCCGCGCATAGAGAGCGGGCGCATTCGCTGAATTTGTGCGAGTACTTCTCTTGTTCGTGCTAGAAGTGAGAGTAAGAAAATATTTATTGACCAAAACACATTTACACATAGATAACTCATCATCATCATTTCAGCCAATAGACGTCCACTGCTGGACATAGGCCTCCCCCAAAGTTCTCCACACAGATCGGTCCTGTGCCACCCGCATCCAAGGGACTCCCGCGACCTTCACCAGATCGTCGGTCCACCTGGTGGGAGGCCTGCCACGGCTGCGGCCTCCTGCATAACTGCCTGATAGATAACTGTGTGTTGGAAGTTCCACCAGCTCGTACTAAGCGTTTCGCTTCTTCTTTCTTAATACGAACTACGGAATGGAACAACTTGCCGGCTTCTCTATTACCAGAGAGCTACAATTTGGGTGTCTTCAAGTCGATAGTGAATAGGCTTCTTCTGGGAAAGCACGCTACATCTTAGACCGACCGATATACCATCTTGGTTTGTCGTATATATTCCAAGTAGACATGCGAACTTTGCTTTCGCGATGTAGGGTTGAAGGGAAATTTGCGTCTTGTATGGAACAGTCAAATTAGCGCCATCTGCTGCCAGTTGGATGGTACTGTAGTGGCGAACTTCTTTCTTTGGGCGATGGTAGATGTCGCCACACTCTTTCCTATACTCTGATTCATAATCATGTAATATTAACTGACAGTTGGTGGGCTGCCGCGTAATCGTAATACAAAAATAGTGTCGGTCGTGAGTAATCGAAAAGTTGAATTGCGATTAAATTGTTTTTCATTTTCTTTTGATGACATGAGTTAATATTGAAAATTACATTTGGAGGCTGATTGATGTCCAAATTTCTAACTAAATGTACGAAGTGTGTTAATGTAGTCATTCAATGAAATAAATTTTAAGTATTTACAAATAAAATATTCGAATCCAAAAACTTCCGTTACATAAACTCATTTTCAAAGGAGCTTAAAATTATTAAAAATGAAAGCTAACCATAAAATCATAAACTAATCTCTAATTTTGAATAAAAAACATCTAAAATGTTCAATAATAAATTAAATTGTTCGCTCACAATTCAATTATAACAGCACTAGTGCACTTATGAGGCAACATTAAAAAAAATAAAGGTCGATTGTAGTTGTAGCTGTCAGTTGATATTACCTACATGATTATGAATCAGAGTATAATGTTAAGCCAATGAGAAGAGCCAATATAAAACACACTGTAATCTTACCTTGACCCTCCGGTCGACCTCCTCTCGCTTGACCTTCTCCTTGCGCGCGCGGAAGGGCGCCCGGCCCTCGATCATCTCGTACACCAGGCAGCCGAAGGAGAACCAGTCGGGGCTGAACGTGTAACGCTCGTTGTCTATCACCTACAACACATAGAATAATTTAAGTAATTGTGGGAGAGCCATGCTTCGGCATGAATGGGCCGGCTCGACCGGAGTGATACCAATGCCTCACAGAAAACCGGCGTGAAGCAGCCCCTGTGCTGTGTTTCGCCGAGTGAGTGAGGGTACCGGAGGCCCATCGGGGGGAAGGGGATAAAAGGTTAGCAGCGCACTTGTGACTCCACTGGTGTTGCATGTGTCCATGGGCGGCGGCAATTGCTTACCATCAGGTGATCCGCCTGCTCGTCTGCTACCTATTAGATAAAAAAAAAGTCGAGAGTGAATAGGTTTGTTCTGGGAAAGCACGCTACATCTTAGACCGCCATCTTGGACGTAGAAGACATAGAATACTTCAAGGCGAGAGTGAATAGGCTTCTTCTGGGAAAGCACGCTACATCTGTGGGAGAGCCACGCTTCGGCATGAATGGGCCGGCTCGACCGGAGTGATACCACTGCCTCACAAAACACCGGCGTGAAGCAGCCCCTGTGCTGTGTTTCGCCGAGTGAGTGAGGGTACCGGAGGCCCACTCGGGGGGGAAGGGGATAAAAGGTTGGCAGCGCACTTGTAACTCCACTGGAGTTGCAAGTGTCCATGAGCGACGGCAATTGCTTATCATCAAGTGATCCGCCTGCTCGTCTGCTACCTAAAAAAGCTAAATTGTCACTCTCCATCAAGTGAGTTTATGCGTTTATTTCAGTCGCTAGACGCTTCGCCGTTCGCTTCGCGTGCAGATTCGCGAATCAAAAAGGCGAATGCCCCGATTGCCCCGTGATCAGGCCGTAAGTATATGGTAACGTTTGAACTCACCTCCGGCGCCATGTACCCCACGGTGCCCACCCGCCCCCGCACGCTGCCCCCCTCCGGCACGTCCACCGCCAGCCCAAGGTCCGAGATGCGCACGTGGCCCGCGTCGTCCAGCAAGATGTTCTCCGGGCTTGCAAATCTCTGAACACACGTGTCAATGAATGGCGTGTAACCACGAATGGACCGGGGACCTCCACCTCCTCCACTGGGGACCCTTGTATCGGAGGCCAAGACACACTTTGGGTCGTTGAGCCATCGGAGTAAGTGAGTAATATTCGCTCATTCAATTCAAGGACGTCACATCTCAAAAAACAGTGATTTAGAGAGTTTGGGAATATTACTAGTGGCCCGCTCTTAATTCGTTTCGGGACATTAAATCCACTCACCAATAGATGGCGCTGGATATTGATTGCATAGTGCTAGTGTTTCGCGTTTTCGGTTTGTATATAAGGTTGGTAGATGTCTTCAGAATTTACTATAAATAACACAGAAGATAGATAAGGACAACTTACAAGGCACACTTCTACAACACATCAATCGCAGATGATCAAATATTCTATTGTTGTACAGACCTGTAGACGATGCCCATCTTGTGAAGGTGCTCCAGACCACAGGCCACCTGCGCCGCGTAGAACCGCGCCCTCGTCCAGCCCCAGGCCCGTGTCGGCGCCGCACATGGAGTAACTTATATCAACGAACGATAGGGGGCGCCAGAGTGACCTGGAGTAACTTACATCACCTCGCCAAAGTAACTTACATCACTTCAAAACACCAACAGTGACTGCCTGTCTCCCTTCCTAGACTGATGGATGCAACAGAGTAGCTGAAGTAACTTACATCAACGAGCGGGAGTGCACAGGGACTGACGATAGGGGGCGCCGGAGTGACCTGAAGTAACTTACATCAGCCCTCCCAGACAGACGCTTGCTCTTAGGGTCCCTCACATTTCAGGGTCGATGACCGCCGCCACACCAAACGCAACCAATAGATGGCGCTGCGCGTCAGTTACAGAGTGTTTAAAATAAGTAAGTTACCTATATCTCAAACAAATGGCGCGTCGACCATCCTCGCCTCCAGTCATACAAATGTTGAGCTGCGCAAATAATCAGGGTGCATTTAGTTGCAAACACCACCAATAGATGTCGGTGTTGACGCTTACCAATAAAGATGGTTACACCGCGCTAGTAGATGGCGCCAAAGTAACCTAAAGTAACAAACTTACATGACGCATCGGTCATCCCCGGCTCCAGTCAATAGATGAAGCTAATGTTACTCACGTCATGGACAAAGGGCGTATCCATTGCACGGCGCGAAGAATCTATGCGCATCAGTCACAAGATCTACTAAAAGATGTCGCTAAAGTGACTTACATCAGGAACAAAGGGCGCATCCACCATCCTCGCCTATATCTGTGCGTTTTAGTTCCAAATTCTACCAAAAGATGGCGCTAAGTTACTCACATCAGGAACGAAAGGCGCGTCTACCATCCCAGCTTCCAGCCTAGCAAAGTTGAGCTGCGCGAAGAACCTGTGCGCCTTGACCTGCGCGGCGCCGCGCCGGCCCGCGCCGCAGCCCAGTCCGCGCGCCCGAGCACTTGCCCAGCAGCCCCGCGCATAGAGGAGCGGGCGCATTCGCTGAATTTGTGCGAGTACTTCTCTTGCTCGTGCTAGAAGTAAAAATAAAAAATAAAAAGATTTTATTCCAGATGTCTCGATCCATATTTAAAGTGTTAGTCAACTTAAAAGTAAGGTTGTTAGTACTATGTTGAGACATAACATTGGAAAAAGAAAACAGAATTAATTTAAATTTAAAATAGATATTAAATTGAATCAAATTAAAATAAATTGAATTAAATTAAATTAGAAGTGAGAGTAAGAAAATATTTACTGACCAAAATACATTTACACATGGATAAAAAACCGGCCAAGAGCGTGACATAAAAGGGTTCCGTAGCCATATGATGGGCCGACCTTATTTTCATAGTTTGTAGGTAGTTATTTCCATACATTACCATTTAGTTAGGGCAACTGCACGTCATAAGTTGGTCGAGTTGTATTAAAAAACTATGCATGATATAGAGTCCGCTATAGTTTAGTTGAAAGTACTTCATCATCATCATTTCAGCCAATAGACGTCCACTGCTGGACATAGGCCTCCCCCAAAGTTCTGCACACAGATCGGTCCTGTGCCACCCGCATCCAAGGGACTCCCGCGACCTTCACCAGATCGTCGGTCCACCTGGTGGGAGGCCTGCCACGGCTGCGGCCTCCTGCATAACTGCCATGATAACTGTGTGTTGGAAGTTCCACCAGCTTGTACTAAGCGATTCGCTTCTTCTTTCTTAATACGAACTAAGGAATGGAACAACTTGCCGGCTTCTGTATTACCAGAGAGCTACAATTTGGGTGTCTTCAAGTCAATAGTGAATAGGCTTCTTCTGGGAAAGCACGCTACATCTTAGACCGACCGATATACCATCTTGGTTTGTCGTATATATTCCAAGTAGACATGCGAACTTTGCATTCGCGATGTAGGGGTTGAAGGGAAATATGCGTCTTGTATGGAACAGTCAAATTAGCGCCATCTGCTGCCAGTTGGATGGTACTGTAGTGGCGAACTTCTTTCTTCGGGCGATGGTAGATGTCGCCACACTCCTTCATAATGTTAAGCCAATGTCCCCCCTCCCAGACAGATGAGTGCGACCGGGCAGCAGGCAGGCCCTTCGGGGTCGAAGACCTCGCACCTTGTCGGGAGGCCTCCTCTCCTGGAGCACAAACACCGTGCCACAAGATGGGCACAGCCCGGGTAAAGGGTTTACCCCGTACGCCCGAACCGCACCAAGAGTGCGAAGAATACCGGATTCGGATTCGTTAAGCCAATATACTGAGCCAATATAAAACACAATGCATCTTACCTTGACCCTCCGGTCGACCTCCTCGCGCTTGACCTTCTCCTTGCGCGCGCGGAAGGGCGCCCGGCCCTCGATCATCTCGTACACCAGGCAGCCGAAGGAGAACCAGTCGGGGCTGAACGTGTAACGCTCGTTGTCTATCACCTACAACACATAAAATAAATAATTGCATAAAATTATCTATACCTAATATGAAAAAATAATGAAGAGTTTGTTTGTTTGCTTGATGCGCTAATCTCAGGAACTACTGGTCCGATTTGTAAAATTCTTTCAGTGTTGGATAGTCCATTTATCGAGGAATGCTATAGGCATATTATATTATCACGCTAAGACCAAAAGGAGCGGAGCACCAATGAAGAATGTTTCAAAATTGGGGGATATTTTCCTATTGACAGACAGCTGATTGATTGTTATACTGAAATCAACTTTTAACTTTTTTCATTACTGTGGATTAGGGTCTAAAATAAAATGTTCCGACGGCCTTTTCGAAATTCCAAATAAATACGAGAGGGTATGTATAAGGGGGCATTCCCCGGCGACAAAAAAAGGGGGTCATTTTAACAGCTTGGCCACGGGGATCGGCGGTGCGAACGGCGAAGCGGGGGGTGAAGTGTCTTTATCGAAATAATCTCGATTCCCTATTCGCCGCGACTACAGCTCGAGTCCGTGGCTGACTCGCACCGTACTGATTCATGCCTTTGTTTAGCTCGCCCCCCCGCGTCGCCCGCACCGTTCGTTGCGCGTGGCTTGATAAGTACTTTGTTATGCGTTTGTTCCGCTTCGCCGTTCGCTTCGCGTGCAGATTCGCGAATCAAAAAGGCGAATGCCCCGTGATCAGGCCGTAAGTATATGGTAACGTTCGAACTCACCTCCGGCGCCATGTACCCCACGGTGCCCACCCGCCCCCGCACGCTGCCCCCCTCCGGCACGTCCACCGCCAGACCCAGGTCCGAGATGCGCACGTGGCCCGCGTCGTCCAGCAAGATGTTCTCGGGCTTGCAATCTCTGGAACACACGTGTCAATGAATGGCGTGTAACCACGAATGACCGGGTCCACTGGGGAACCCTTGTATCGGAGGCCAAGACACACTTTGGGTCGCTGAGCCATCGGAGTAAGTGAGTAATATTCGCTCATTCAATTCAAGGACGTCACATCCTCAAAAAACAGTGATTTAGAGAGTTTGGGAATATTACTAGTGGCCCGCTCTCAATTCGTTTCGGGACATTAACTCCACTCACCAATAGATGGCGCTGGATATTGATTGCATAGTGCTAGTGTTTCGCGTTTTCGGTTTGTATATAAGGTTGGTAGATGTCTTCAGAATTTACTATAAATAACACAGAAGATAGATAAGGACAACTTACAAGGCACACTTCTACAACACATCAATCGCAGATGATCAAATATTCTATTGTTGTACAGACCTGTAGACGATGCCCATCTTGTGAAGGTGCTCCAGACCACAGGCCACCTGCGCCGCGTAGAACCGCGCCCTCTCCAGCCCCAGGCCCGTGTCGGCGCCGCACATGTTGTAGATGTGGAACTTCAGGTCGCCACCTGGGGATCACAAAAGGGTATAGATATATAAATAAAAATAAATTCACACAACATCTCATACATTGACTTGACTCTGTACTAACGCCTCCCGTCCGCTTGTGACCACGGCTGTTGTGACGCGGTCGAAACGTCAAGCAAATTATATTTAAATTTAATTTATGTACAAAGCATGCAAGCAGGCGGTTTGTCATTATTCCGGTAGATGGCACTATGTATTTTTACACCGCGCAAGCATTGTGTGTCACCGGAATAATGACCCCAAGCCGCCTGCCTAGGGGTGGCAGTTGTAAAATAAACTCAAGACAATTCAGACGGAACTGGTATTTTTATTCGACCGTCTCCCTGCCTGGACCTCGAGGGTGCTTTGTACAATTTCCTCGCGTTTAGTCCTGCTAAATATAAAGTATCCTGAAATATTTTATTTCTCAGAAAGCATGTTAAGCCATTGGTCTTGTTGTGCCCAATCGCATCGGTCGTGTCACACTCAACTGGTGTCCCATCGAATTATGAGGGTAAGGGAATAGTGATCGTCAAATCGTCTGCCGTAGTCGAATTGGTTGGAGACTAATTCATTCATTAAATGTTTGTGAGCAAACTTATTAAGACATACGTCATTATTTCATTAATTTCAACGTTAATGCGCTTTCAATGAAAACGGTACATCCTACCAATTACAGCAATAAAAGGCAACCTTTATAAATAATCATGAATTATTTTACCTAAACTATTCATATCGGACAGGAAAAAAAAACCTCAAACGTAAATAGAATGCTATTTTGCATAAAACATCGACTGACGTCAAAATCGTTCAAGGTAATCGTTAGAGATTTTCCCCGTCGGCCATTGCGATATTTAGGTAAATATTTATTTATAAAATAAAAAGGAAAATCGTTCACAATAATAAGCCCAGCAGCCAGGTAAAGTGTGTTTCCGTAACTTGCAACAACAATCTGTAAATTGATCATAGATATGGTACCTTTTTAATGATGTCAGCTGTCTCAGCCAGCGCCCTCAGTCAATGACAATCGTCATATTGTCATTTCTAAGAAATTAGTTTTTTTATGGCTGCTTCTATGTTGTACCTATGTAACTTGATATGGCATTTTTGTCTTTAGTGCTAAAAGTGTGATATAGAATCAAATTTCAATACTGGCAACCACTTTTTACTGCGACCGTACATACGATTTAGCAGAATGAATATATAAAAACGTTCAATAAAATATAGGTTCAATAATGGATATGTAGGTAGGTACATACATGAATTTATCTGAAGCAGTATTTACAGACAGACGAAGAACCGAAAAGGAAAATTAACAGATGGCCAGCCGTAACTTTGTTTTGATACGTAGTTTTGCTATTTTCGTAGCAGAAAGAATTAGTTCAATAGATGTCGCTGGGCGCCGATTACGTCGCGCCAGTGTTTCGTCTTTACGAGTGGCATCCTTTTTCGGGTTTCTATAGAAGTTATCTCTCTATAAATAGTATAAGATGTTTTCTCATAACTCAAAATGTAACTCCCCATGATATCAATTTATTACACGTTGGGCGCCACTCAATCCTAAGTACTGAACTATGCTCAACATGGCCATTAATTCTTAACGTACACAACACAAATTGATCTCTATCGACTTTTAACAAGGTCGAAAACCATTAAAAATTAAGTACCACTGAAGGGTAAGAATGAAGAAGGGTGTGTGACTGTGACCCAGTAACTGAGTTAATTCGTAGGTTAGTGGGCCAATCAGAGCAGGTCAAGCAATTTAACGTGTTCAGCGTGACATCTATCAATTTTGGTCCCAAGGTGGGTGCCAATTATCATTAAATTTGTCTTGGCATGTACAGTGGCCAGCACATCAAGTTACTATAATCTGTCAAATTTCCTCAGTTGATATTGAACCAAACACGTTTGACATAAAAGTGAGGTTCGATTGAAGAAATTTGACTCTCCCTTTTTTAACATTGTGTTGTCTATATGTGTTTGTTTATTTCTTGTTTTGTTTTGTTCTAGATGGTGTAAAAACTCAATTAATAATAAAATCAGAAAAACTAATCTCGTCACACCGGTCAATTTTAATTTAAACAACGTGTCTCTTTAATCACTCGATGTTGGCAGAGTTAAAAGTGCTCGTAATGGCACGGTAGCAGCCATATGCAAAAAAAAAAAAAAAAAGAAATTTGACAGATTGTAGTAACTTGATGTGCAGGCCACCGTACACCAGAGGTAAAAGTAACGTAAAGTATCAGCCTATATCCTGTCCCACTACAGGGCAACGGCCTCCATGATAGAAATCAAGTCATCGTTGTGATGGGATTAGGCTCAATCACGACGCTTGCCTGATACGGAGACTAACTAACCAGAGATATGTTCGAAAAATTCAGAACATACTTTTTATTTATTAATTATGTATTAAGAACAACGCAGTGCGCGCCCTTGATTTCGAACGCGATATTGACCATAAACCGAGGGAAGTTCATAATAAAACTGGCGCCCATCGTGGGGCTGATATATTTTAAAACGCGTTAAAGCTGGTGAAAGGTTAATAAATAACATATTTCATCAGCATACAATTCATAATAGTAAGAATGACACAGAGCGTGTTCCAAATCTCGTAGCGAATGCTAATTTCACTAGGAAGCGAGAGTTGATGTTTAATTACCTAATACTTGTATTAAAACTGGCGCCCACCGTGGGGCCGAGGTTTCATAAGCTAATTAAGGGTCAATAATTAAAAGATTGCATAGCCTTACCATTCATAATAGTGAGAACGAGACAGAGCGCATCCTTCGTCTCGTACGCGTACGCAAGGTTCACTACGAAGCGGGAGTTGATTCTCTGCAGAATCTGTTTCTCGATGAGAACCATCGCCTCGCCCTTGCGTTTCTTTATCCTCTTCTTCTCCAGTTTCTTGCATGCGTACATTTTACCAGTTGCGCGGACCTGGAACCGAAGATACATTAACTATAGTAAAAAAAGTCCGATCAAGAGACCTATTTTTGAATTGTCGTCTCACTAAAAAATGTGTGACTCGCATGATTTTTAACATACGCATTTTTGAATCATTCGAAAACGAGCGATTTGCAACGACTGGTGTAAACCACTCGTTTCCGCTAGGCGAGTGGACGCATTTACGTCAAATCACACGTCAAATATTACCAAGTTAACACTATACTTTGACAAGATTGGCGACACACTAAGCGAGTGATTTCAAAAATAGGGAAAATTATGAATCATGCGACTTACGGGACGACGTGACTTGCAAAACGAGTAGTTTTGTTTGGACGAAGCGAAAATTCAAAAATAGGTCTCCAGATGAAAAATTTATCGTCTTCCAAATTCTACATTGGACAGAGACCGGTGGTAGATCTTCTGACCAAACTTAGGAGAGTGAGAGATACAATGACCACAACCGCTGTACCGTGAATTTGTAATAGTTCTCAGAAATTGGGTCTTTAAAAAGAGTGAGAAATAGTCGGACTAACAAATACTGAAGATTTGTTTTTTTTATTTGTATGCATACAAATGCATATTGTCTTTAATGCGTGTGTGTTGGCAGTGTGACATATGGAACTGAAACGTGTCCGCTTACAATGGACCACTTAAGAAGGCTTAAAGTCACTCAGAGGGCAATGAAGAGGGCTATGCTAGGAATGTCCTTGCGTGATCGTGTCAGAAATGATGAGATCCGTAGGAGATCTAAGGTAGCGGACATAGTAGAGGCCGCATGCAGGAGGCCGCAGCCGTGGCAGGCCTCCCACCAGGTGGACCGACGGTCTAGTGAAGACCGCGGGAGTCCTATAGATGCAGTGTGAAGAACTTTGGGGGAGGCCTATGTCCAGCAGTGGACGACTAATCGCTGAAATGATGATGATGCATATTATAGGTCGATTTGTAAGTGCTATATGCCTATGCAAATAAAGCTCATTTTGATTTTCCTCACCTGGCAGGCGCAGACCTCGCCGAACCCGCCCTTGCCCAGCACCCGGTACATGCGGAAGGTGTGCTGCGTCACGGGCTGCGCCTCCAGCCACTTCCACTGCAGGTACCGGTGGAAGTACATCGACCTCTCGAACTCCGCGAACGGGGTGCCCGCGAGGAAACTCTTCACGCAGCGGACGCATTCTGAGAATATGTCTTTGGATGCGCCTGGGAAAAAAAAAGTAAATAATAAACAATGTGCTTCTTTTGAGATGACTGTAAAACAGCGTAAAACTTGTTTACAGCGCCATCTATTTCACGCCGCCATTATAATGTTTCAAATAGGCTCTCTAGCACTAGCATTGTAAACAGCGCCATCTATAGGGCTAGAGAGCAGTGATTCATTTTTTCCCTTTTCCGATGTACGCGAGCGAGCTAGGTAGTTATAATTATAATAAATCCATTTAAATAGAAAATATTTATTATTTCCTGGGACTACGTCACCTATATAACAATGACATAACTTTTAGGGTAGGATCCTCACAGAAAACCGACTGGAAGCACCAGCAAGGAACCCCTGTGCTGTGTTTTACGCCGAGTGAGTGACCGTACCGGAGGCCTTCCCGGGGGGAAGGGGATAAAAGGTTGGCAACGCACTTGCGACTCCACTGGTGTTGCAGGTGTCCATGGGCGGTGGCAATTGCTTACCATCAGGTGATCCGCCTGCTCATCTGCTACCTATTTAAAAAAAATATTATCTCAGAGTTCGAAGTTATATTATCACTTGACATAGTCTAACAAATAATAAATAACTTTGTACAGATGGCAATGGACATCGGCAACACTCACATTAAGGAAGGAATAAGTTTTCTTGAAGGTTAAATTATGAACTCACACAACATCACATACATTAAACCTGACTCCTACTAAGTAGCTTAAGCACTTGTGTTGCAGATTTTTCGCGTGATGAAAACAAGTGTTCATCACTCGAATGTTTGTTCATAATGATGATTGAATCTACGACTTTTGTCGTACCTGTGACGTAGGGTCACTACCAAAAACGTCATCCCATATGAAAAGCTACCTACATTCTTATGTCTTACTAGTGGTCCGCCCTCATTTCGCTTCGGGACCGTAATTCAAAAATGAACCAATAGATGGCGCTGTGTCCAATTACATCACGCAAGCGTTTCGTGTTTTCGGTTTACCTATAAGCCTTGTCGTTGTCCATAGAAGTTATCTCTTTATAAATAGTAATAGATAGATGATTACAATAACATATTACACCCGTGCTTCGAAGAAAAATCATCCCATTTGTATCCATGCTATCTGTATCAAAGAACATTTGTCGATTCATTGTTACACAAAAACTATTGAACCTTCACTCCCCCAGCTCTCTCAATCGTAAATATGCCTTTGATTTATTACTAAAACCTCAGAAAGATCTCAATATAATGTATCTATGTCGCAGTCATCTGGTTGAAACAACTATTTGATTGGATGACTAGCGCGTTTATTGAATAGTGACGTTTAATTGAATGACTAGACCGAACGTTGAATGAACAAGTCTCACTCAACGTCTAGCTAGCTCTTTGAGCTCTTTGAATATAGCGGACGTTAAATCAGTCAGGTGATTGTAATTTAGTTCATTTTTTGTCCACTGCGGCGTTGGTGCTCATCAAACCGAAGATGGCGCCAAACAGCTGGTACAGATCGAATAAAATAGCACTGTCTTGAATAGCATGTCATTTGCGAAAAAAATCATATTAATGTGTGTTATTATGTCATGTCATATTTTATTTTATCTAAAGTTAGTTATCTTTTAAGTTTCGAACTTATCAAACATTACAAAGTCAGCTATATCCCATTCAACGACTATGCTAAATGACGTTCAGTCAAGAAGTTGAATGTTATATTAAACAACTTGACGAGTTGTCCTTTAGTCATTCAATTAAACGTCGCCATTCAATTAACGCGCCAGTCATCCAATCAAATAGCTGATTAAACCAGATGACTGCGACATATCTACAAGGCAACGGGAATCACAACGTCTTCTTCTAAGTGGAAAAATAAAATATTTATGAAGGCTTCCTGCGGAAAATTTATCGGTATTGTAGAAAATCAATCTTAAAGGTCGACCTTTCGAAATCTAAATTATTCAGATGAACAACTCAGGAGAGCTGGCTTGGGAAATATACAGTCATATTGCGAAATGTGAAAACGATTTTAGGACTTATATTCGAAGCGATAAAGTACAAGTTAGTAAAGATTCTTCTCTTCACGTGACCCTATCGACAGTCATTTCATGTCCACGTTTGTATTGAGTACGTATTTTGTAAGTATGTATATTTCTTAGCACTTGCTATATAAGTATTCGAAGGGAATGTCTTTTGTGATTATAGTTATGCAATGTTATGTTATGGCGACATTCATTAGGTATCCACGGAAGACCAGCGTCGGGGTGTTCCACTGAGCACTTCGACATCAAGCTGAGTGGAGGCCTTTTTAGTACTTGTTTTATTTAATCTTGTTTTCGCTATCTCTTTGTACCATCCTATTAGATTTAAGACATGTTTGTATGTAACCTAATTGTAATTTGTATATCAAGTACTGAATAAATTATTTCTATTCTATTCTATTCTATTCAATGGACACAGTAGGTTCTTGCTTACATACGATGAATCTTACCTTATTTTACGCCATCTTGATTATTTAGATACTAGCGGCCGCCCGCGACTTCGTCCGCGTGGAAAAGTAACTTTTTACCCCCCTTTTAACCCCTTAGAACCCCCTTAATATTATTATGTTGATAGCCTATAGCCTTCCTCGATAAATGGACTATCCAACAAAAAAAGAATTATTCAAATCGCACCAGTAGTTTCGGAGATTAGCGCGTTCAAACAAACAAACAAACAAACAAACAAACTCTTCAGCTTTATTATATTAGTATAGATAAGAGTAAATCTACTCACGATTAGGGTTGCCAAGCGTCCGTATAAAAATGGACAGGGTTAGGCTTGTTGGTTGCGTGTCGCCAGCTACCGTCATTGCCAAAGATAGGTACACTGAATCACTTTTATAAAAGTGGCAAATAAAAGTGACCGACCGGGCGGAAAATCTTGGCGCCATCTTTGTTGTTCGAGGAAGAAAGAGGGCGGCAACTATGGGATGATGACATTCGAAGGCTGGCTGGAGTGGGCTGGATGAGAGTAGCCGAAAATCGGGAACAGTGGCGTGCATTAGGGGAGACCTATGTACAGCAGTGGTCGAGTGTGGGTTGTTTAAGGATTAAATAAATAAATCATCATCATCATCACCTTCGAGCCCGGCGCTGGTGTCGTCGATGACCCGCGCGCTGACCACGTCCGTCACCGCCTGGTCATCATCCGTCTTCAGGTACTGGCCGAAGACCTTCGTCGCGAACGCCGGCCGCGTCTCGTCTACTTCCACCTCGTACCTATCCGCCTGCCAACAAGAGAGATAGACATAATATTAGAAGACATTTTGAACACACAATATACAGAGTGGGCACCAATGTACTATATATGGCTCTTCCCTATATATGGCTCTTCCCTCTCGGACGTAGTGTAGACTGGACGTGTGTGAATTTTTGGGAGATATTATTTCGACAAATTTAGCTATTTCTCGGCCTTCGCCCCTTGAAGCATTTTTGAGTGGATACAGTGTTCAGGAGTGCTCGGAGCCCCCAGACGTCGCGGTGGAGTGCTGTATAAGTCAAATAACTGCGACTTATTGTGTAGTGTTACCACGTGGATTTGAACCGGGGGCCGCACGATTGCCGCGCCTTTGGACCGAGCGTGTTGCCACTGAGCCACGGGAGCAGTGAGTCGGCGCGACGAAATTACCTACTAGTTAACGCCCGGCCCGGAGCGTTAGGTACTTGCTGCGAGACGCGCCGAGTTCTACGGAGCCGCAACGCATCGGTTTGTTTATAGTTCGAGTCCGCGCTGAGCTGAACTTCTGTACCCTTAGCGAAACTTAGCTTTCTTAACCTAGTACAATGGATCAAACAGACATGTCAGTATGCGAGCTGAGTGAGTCACAATCACAAAATGATCTTACTCCACCACAATACGTGTTTGCGCGCACTAAAGGCGTGACTTTGGAAGACTTTCAGCGCTTTAAGGAGGAGGTGAAAAGCATAATACAGACATTGAAGAGTGAACAACTGGAGAAAGATAAAGATATTCTACCGACAGTTTTAGATATAAAGAAATCTAATACGAATATTGAAAATTCAATAAGCTTACTCATCGCTCAGAACCAGGAGTTAACGAGTAAAATTACGCAGTTGGAGACTAAATCTAAGGAGGACAGGGAGTACATAGCTATATTAGAAGATCGAGTGGAACAATTGCAGATGGGAGCACGAAAAACTAATTTAGAGATAAAAAATGTGCCAAAAAAAACCAACGAATCCAAGGAGGATCTAATAGATATGGTTATGTGTTTGTCCACCTCGATCGGAGGAAACTTGCGTAAGGACGATATAAAGGACATATATAGGCTGCGTGGAAAGAAGGCGCCGCAGAACCCTACAATTGTTCTAGAGACCACGTCTTCTATTAAAAAAACTGAGACACTGAAGCTGTGCAGAGCGTTTAACGTCAAAACTAAAACAAAGATATGTGCAAAGCACCTGGGTTTCCGCACCTCAGAGGATACGCCAGTGTTTGTCGCTGAACAACTTACACCACGGGGGTCCCGCCTTCACTTTCTAGCGAGAGATCTTGCTAAATCGCAACAGTATAAATACTGCTGGACCGCCTATGGTAAAGTTTATATTCGAAAAACGGATAGCTCCCCTATCATATCAGTTACATCCGAAGCACAAATACAGCAGCTACTGGTAGCGTGACTAGCCTTTAATAATCCTACGATAACTACTATATGTAATTTGAGTATATGTTTAGCTTATGTCTTTTTGAAAAATAAGGAAATGTTATATTTTAGTCACATTTTTCTTCAGTATTTGTTTTTTAAATACGTTTGTATTAAAATACACCCACACTCACACATCTACATACACACACACTCACACTCACATAGACCCACAGAACTAATAATCATCTATCTCACAAGGTTTTTGATACAAATGAAGTCAATATTAATACGAGTTGCTCAATTATATTTCTATGATGAATAAAAACATAAATATTATAAGGGAGGTCGATCAATTAAAATTTGTCAGCGCCATTGCTTGTGACGTAGATAAGGTAGTGGATATGTTACAAATAAAACAAAATAATTTTACACTGATTACACAAAATATAAGAAGTGTTTATTGCAATTTTAACGATTTTACAATATCTTTATTACAACTAAAGTGCTACCCAGACATAATTATTTTAACAGAGTGTTGGCTCAGTGATCACAAACCTACCCCAATAATACCTAATTATGTATCATACTGTTCCTCGCGATACTTTAACAAAAGCGACGGTGTCATTGCTTATATTAAAGACATTCATAGTGCAGAAGTAAAGGAAATATACCTACAAGACGCGTCTGCACTACAGATACAGATTAATAGGACCACTATTATAGGTATATATCGGTCGCCCTCTGTTAATAGCACGGATGGTTTTATACAGTCACTAGACTGTCACCTGGAAACGCTAAAAACGCATGGTGAGATTATCATAACCGGTGACATAAATATAAATATTATTTGTAATGTTGGTTATGACCAAAGTAGTAGGTCTAATTATCTCAACATGTTGAGTACACATGGCATCATAATGGGTCATGATTTACCCACTAGAGGTTGTCACTCCTTAGATCACATTAACCTTAAAATTAATAATAATGTTGTAAACGCACAAATAGCCGTCCTAAATACAACAGTCACAGATCATGCTATGGTACTACTGCAAACTCTCGGGCTGTCGCACAAAATTTAAATGCAGAAAAACTAAAACATCGACAGACTACGAAAAGGCACTATGTGATTTGAAAACTAAGAATTTAAATGAATTATTATTCTGTAAAGACCCCGAAGTTGTAGCTAAACTATTAATTAGTAGTATATCTGAGACCCTAAAGCCAACACGAGTAGTCTTCCTATACCTAAAAATAAAAGAGTGATTAAGCCTTGGATAACGCCGGGAATACTAAAATGTATAAGAAACAGGAATAAAATGCAAAAGAAACTGCGATCTAATCCGTTTAATGAAATTCTCTTGATAACATACAGGCGATACCGCAATTTTTGTACTAAGCTTATCAAAAAACTTAACGTGATTATGAGCGACAACTTCTAAGGGACACCCGGAAAAACGCTAAAGGTCTCTGGGATAATATAGCCAAAATTACAAATTTTAAAAAATCTAAATATTCCACATCAAAACTGTTAAATGTCCGAGCTTCCGGGTATGAATCAGCCAATTTTGTCAATACATACTTTAGCAATGTAGGAAAAAGACTTGCAGATGCCATGGCCGGGACCTGTGTTAAACACGATTTTGATACGCCTTCGCAACTCTCTTCGTTCGTGTTGTTTGAGACTGATGAGGACGAAATACATACAACCCTAATGAACCTCAAGACAAGTAGCGCCCCTGGTCACGACAATATACCTGCACACTTTCTCAAAATGGCTAAAACTGAATTAGTTCCTATACTTACTCATCTTGTCAACCTCTGTTTTGACAGCGGCACTTTCCCAAGTTTGCTCAAAGAATCACTTATTACGCCAATCTTCAAGGGTGGGGATGAGGGGGATGTCGGCAACTACAGACCCATTTCGGTTCTGCCATCAATATCAAAAATATTGGAAAAAACTGATAAATAAAAGACTCCTTAAATATTTAGACAAATTTAACATCTTGTCTGAATCACAATTGGTTTCCGTACTGGTAGGTCTACCGAGGATGCTGTGGCGGCACTTACGTCTGTGTTGCTGATTCCCTAGATAACAAAACAAATGTCTGGCCGTGTTCCTAGACCTCAAAAAGGCCTTTGATACAGTGTCTCTCCCCATCCTTGTACATAAGCTCGAACGCCTGGGAATCAGGGACACTCCTCTAAAACTTCTAACGAGTTTCGTTAGTGGGAGGTTGCAAAGAGTGAAGCTGGGTCAAACGATGAGTGATTTCAACAGTATAGACTGCGGCGTCCCGCAAGGAAGTGTGGTTGGGTCCGACTCTGTTCTTGATCTATATCAACGACCTCTGCAACATGACGATTCCATATGCTAAAGTGTTCTCTTATGCGGATGACACTGCCGTTGTCTTTACTGGGGATTCTTGGAGAGAAGTAAAAGCACATGCCGAGAATGGTCTAAGAAAAGTAGCTCAATGGTTAAATGCTAACTTGCTTACACTTAACACCGCAAAAAACTAACTTCATATCCTTTGCAATTAATGACAGATTTCAACCAGAAACTTCGTTCCTTATTAAAATCCACAGTTGTGATCTCGCTAATACAAATAATCCTGACCAAGAGTGTTCATGTCCTGCGATAAAAAAAGTTCAAACAACCAAATATCTTGGAGTAATGCTTGATCAGAGACTAATTGGTATTCTCATATTGATTTAGTCGCTGGTAGGTTGAGGAATTGATCTGGATTTTCAAGGAATAAGATACATTGCAGATAAAAAACTGCTAAAT
Source organism: Cnaphalocrocis medinalis (assembly GCA_014851415.1). NCBI lineage: Eukaryota > Metazoa > Arthropoda > Insecta > Lepidoptera > Crambidae > Cnaphalocrocis > Cnaphalocrocis medinalis. The sequence goes on along the minus strand of CM026298.1, from coordinate 4,617,986 downwards.
GGTGTATATATAGCATTGGCGCAATCCATTACAATTTATTGTATCACACTATGGGGTGGAGCTCTAAAAAACTAAATTCTTAGAAGTCGAGCGTGCTCAGAGGGCACTGCTAAAAGTGATGTATTTTAAAAGAAGAATATTTCCCACTCTCGATTTGTACAGAATTGCCGACTTGCTTACCGTTAGAAAGCTTTATATACTACACAATGTCCTTAAGTACATAAATCCCTAGGCTTCTATCCGGATAAAGAACAGAGAAGACGAAAGGATAATGTAGCGCCTGTTACATTTGTACACACCCGATTGCTCAGCACCAATATACAGACCTATCTTCACATATAGCAACAAGATAAATAAGCTATCCAATATATTCATTAACAACTAGACAATGTAAAGTAAACTCGCACATGGATAAAATGTTTAGATTATAGACGAAACAGAAAATATTTTAAGTATTTACCCTGGTGAGATGGTGAGTAACCTATATGCACACACAGACACACACATACACTCACACAAACGCACAGATACACACACACACACACACACACACACACACACACACACACTCACACACACACACACACAAATGAACGTGTGTTACTTAAGATATATTTATAACTTTGTTTGATTTATTAGTACTTGTTATCATTTATTACTTTGTCTATTACATACCTTGTTTTGTTTGTTGTTACTGATTTTATGGTTAAGGAAGAGTGGGCTTCCTCTGACACAGGTACTAATGTTGTACCTACTAGAGGATGTCAACACCTCATTTACTATGTTCTTGTTGAAACGAATAAACAATTTTGAATTTTGAATTTTTTTTTGAATATACGGTACAATATACAGAGTGGTAGGCCCCAATGTCCCGTATACGGTCCAATACAAATACAGAGTGGTGGGCCCAAATGTCCCGTATACGGTACAATATACAGAGAGGTGGGACCCAATGTCCCATATACGGTTATAATATACAGAGTGGTGGGCCCCAATGACCCATATACGGTTACAATATACTGAGTGGTGGGTCCTAATGCCCCATATAAGGTACAATACGGTGCAACTAAGGCTTCGGCAGATTTCTACACAATGCTCGAACTATCTCGAACCTTCGATACCGCTGCATTACCAAGGGGTAGGATCGGTTAAGGCAAATACATTAATATGCATCAAATACGTCAAGAGAGTCTTGAAAACGGATATTTAGGTAACTAAAGGAGTTCCCATGTTTTATAATAACCAATGAGGTTATCCTACCCTATGACGTAACCAGCAGTAGCGACCGCGACCGCGACTCGGTAAACGTAGTGTTGGACGCCCTGCTACAAGATGGGATGACGACATTCGAAGGCTGACTGGAGTGAGCTGGAAGAGAGTTGCCGAAAATAGGAAGCGGTGGCGTGCATTGGGGGATACCTATGTCCAGCAGTGGACGAGCGTGGACCAGCAGTAGCGCCATCAATTATTTCATCACTTTATTGACGCATTATAGTGCTTCCAATCAGCGTATTTTAATGTTATTCAAAACTGTGCTTTAATTAACTCGAATTACAGGTTAAGATAATAATTAGGATGGGTTTATTCACCGGTGGAGTTGGCAATGAATTTTCATTAGCGCCGCCGCTTAAAAGGAAAATATAGTCAAGAACTGTGTTGCCAATATAAAACCTACGTTGTTAGATATATAGCACATTTTTGTGTAATATGTGGTCGAAATAAATCTCTCTTATAAAAGTAAAAAAAGAAAAGTATCTGTCCCACTGCAGGGCAAAGGCCTCCATCATAGAAATCAAGTCATCGCTACTATGATGGGATTAGGCTTAATCACAACGCTTGCCTGATGCGGATTGGTAGTAACAAACTAGAGCTAAGTTCGAAAAATTCGAAACATACTTTTGCTCGACCCGGAATTCGAACCCAGGACCCTGAGATCACGGCCCGGTACTTAAACCACTAGACCAAACAGGGCGTTCTCTCTCTCTGTTCTCTAAATATCCTCGCGTTTAGTCCCGTTTATATAGTACTAGCGGCCGCCCGCGACTTCGTCCGCGTGGAAAAGTAACTTTTTACCCCCCTTTTAACCCCTTACACCCCCTTTTCGCAATAAAAAGTAGCCTATGTTCTTTCTCAGGGTCTAGATCATCTGTATACCAAATTTCATTTAAATCCGTTCAGTAGTTTTGGCGTGAAAGAGTAACAGACAGACAGACAGACAGACAGACAGAGTTACTTTCGCATTTATAATATTAGTATTTATAATATTAGTAAGGACTAGCGGCCGCCCGCGACTTCGTCCGCGTGAAAAAGTAACTTTTTACCCTCTTTTAACCCCTTTTTCACAATAAAAAATAGCCTATGTTCTTTCTCAGGGTCTAGATCATCTGTACACCAAATTTCATTTAAATCCGTTGAGTAGATTTGGCGTGAAAGAGTAACAGACAGACAGACAGACAGAGTTACTTTCGCATTTATAATATTAGTTAGGATTTGTAATTCGTGATGTTGGCAACACTCTAGGAAACGGGACCAGGCTCGCGGCCATATCAATATAAATGAATGGTTAGCGTTAATGGGCGATCTTCATTCCGTTATACTTAAACAAGGGACATACTAGTTATGTACCATGACGACGTACCTACGAAGCACTAGTCTTTAATATAGACTTTCACGTCGTAAGACCAAAAGCCTTTTAAAAGGCATAAAAGTAAAAGTATCAGCCTATATACTGTCCCACTGCAGGGCAAAGGCCTCCATCATAGAAATCAAGTCATCGCTACTATGATGGGATTAGGCTTAATCACAACGCTTGCCTGATGCGGATTGGTAATAACAAACCCGAGCTATGTTCGAAAATTCGAAACATACTTTTGCTCGACCCGGGATTCGAACCCGGGACCCTAAGATCACGGCCCGGTACTTAAACCACTAGACCAAACAGGGCGTTCTCTCTCTCTGTTCTCTAAATATCCTCGCGTTTAGTCCCGTTTATAGTACTAGCGGCCGCCCGCGACTTCGTCCGCGTGGAAAAGTAACTTTTTACCCCCTTTTAACCCCTTACACCACCCTGTTCCGCAATAAAAAGTAGCCTATGTTCTTTCTCCAGGGTCTAGATCATCTGTATACCAAATTCATTTAAATCCGTTCAGTAGTTTTGGCGTGAAAGAGTAACAGACAGACAGACAGACAGACAGACAGAGTTACTTCGCATTTATAATATTAGTATTTTAATATTAGTAAGGACTAGCGGCCGCCGCGACTTCGTCCCGCGTGAAAAAGTAACTTTTTTACCCTCTTTAACCCCTTTTTCACAATAAAAATAGCCTATGTCTTTCTCAGGGTCTAGACATCTGTACACCAAATTCATTTAAATCCGTGAGTAGATTTGGCGTGAAAGAGTAACAGAACAGACAGACAGACAGAGTTACTTTCGCATTTATAATATTAGTTGGATTTGTAATTCGTGATGTTGGGCAACACTCTAGGAAACGGGCAGGCTCGCGGCCATACTCAATATAAATGAATGGTTAGCGTTAATGGGCGATCTTCATTCCGTTATACTTAAACAAGGGACATACTAGTTATGTACCATGACGACGTACCTACGAAGCACTATTATAGTCTTTAATATAGACTTTCACGTCGTAAGACCCAAAAGCCTTTTAAAAGGCATAAAACAAATGATTTTCCACTGTGTGTGGGCCTTACAAAGTTAAACTTAAAGACTTTAAAATGTAGACTTTTAGGTTTACTCAATTTAAATTGAGACAACATCACATACATTGTCCTGGTCGCAAACTAATGTTTTCCTTGTGCTATGGAAACCAGAAACAACGAAGGAACCACAAACACCCAGATGTAACACAAATATCTGCTTCATCAACAAACTTGTGCTGGTGCGCGAATCGAACCCGCGACCCTTGCGTCTCAACTGGCACTCAAACCACTGCGCCAAACGGATCGTTAAAGTATAGTCTGCGGCATGAAACAATAGCGATGACCTAGAGTGCGCAGAAACCATTTTTAGTAGAAAGTCTTCGTGCGCAAACTAACAGTCGTCGCTATTGTTACATGCCGCGGACTATAACAAAAACAAGGTACAAGGTAAGGTACTAAGGTCTAGGTACTAACTAACAGTAATAGAGTTAAACTTGAAAGAGCTGAAAGTATAGCTGGAGGCACGAAAGTATAGCGATGACAGTTATTTTGCGCACTTGTAAAAAAGAAGACTTTCTATTAAAATTGGTTTCTGCGCACTCAAGGTCATAACTACAGCTTCTTGCCGTAGACTATATCAAAGGTCAAAAAGGACAAGGGCACAGATACTGTCTTTTTATTTTGTGACAGGGGCGTATGACGCTCTTTGATGTCGCTGGAAATTTAATATTAATTAATTAAACTTCAAACTTTCATACATTAACCTGACTCCGTACTAAGTAGCTTAAGCACTTGTGTTACAGATATCAGACAACAGAGGAATGTTGTAACACCCAGACACTGAACAAACACAAAAAGAAATCACACCTTTTATCCTCAAATGAATTATTAATGTTTTACGAATCTTCCTCTTATAACTTTTTGCTGTCTATATTTCAAAATAATTATGTTTGCTTTATTTGCGTTGTCCAATTGTGTTTGTTCCGTTTCAAATGCTATCGATAATTCGTGTAAAATAAAATCCAGCGATATTATAAACTCATCACACCGGTCAACCTTCCAATATAACACGTGTCTATTTAATCACTCGACATTGGCAGAATTAAACGTGTCTATAGACTCGGTAGCAGCCAAAAGAAAAAAAAAAGTGTTGCATAGATGATATATTGTGTCGCTTTATCTTGTTTTAGCTTCATTTAGTAAAAGCGAACCTCCCTCTTAACATTGTGTCGTCTATATGTGTTTGTTTATTTGTTGTTTTGTTTTGTTTTAGATGGTACTAAAACTCAATTATTAATAATATCCAGAAGAGCTATTATCGTCACACTGGTCAATTTTATTTTGTACGTGTCTCTTTAATCACTCGACGTTGGCAGAGTTAAAATGTGCTCGTGATAGTGCAATAGCAGCCATCTCACAAAAAAAAAGCTTCATTTACATTGAGAAACAGACCCTAAGTTTAATACTCTTGTGACTGAGCAGAAAGTGTAATTAATGTTATTCCTTCATTAACAATGGTGTTGTCCTTGTCTGTTCCATTGTACAAATGACAGGGCAGTATCATAATGGAGAATTGATTAAAATGGACGTTTGCAACTGGCTATCACTCATTAAATGTAATGGAATTACTTTAATGACCGCGGATAGGCTGACTTAATTCATTCGTTAATTTAAACTGATAATTGACGTGTTAATGTGCGTTAAAAGTAAAGTTGGCCTAGCACGAACTTTTCAAGAAATTATACTTGACTACCCATAAAATTATGGTGTATCAATAGAAGGCACGCTGTATAATACCAGGCCTGTCCCACTCCGCGTGTAGTATCAAACTTGCAAGTACATGCCGCGGCCCCTCCGGAGGGGCCAGTCAGTAGAAAATCTCGAGCGAGCGGCGACGCATGCGCGACAGTTGCGTGCGATAGACAGAGAACGCACTTCTAGGTATGAATAATTGTAGGTGTTGAACGCTGGGCGGCCGGAATTTCAACTTTATGTTATGGTAGCCTGAGCCTTTATTTTTCTACTTGTACTATTAAGTATTCTGTGATAATACCAAAAATATTACATTCCGTAGGTTATGCTGCAAGATAGTCCAGAAGTTATTAAATATTTTAACACTGAATATGATTATTGGGTTAATAACATTGAACTTTTCCACATAGGGTTGCCAGGCGTTTGTAAAAACCTAGATTTTTTAATTTCGTTTCCGTAAATTAAATACGGTGTCCAGCTTGTCCGGCTTTTGTTGGGTTTTCCAAATTTAAACAGGACCTTTTGATTTATTATATCTTGGCGTAGTCATCATGTATACCGTAACCGAATTAGGATTGTCTCTCCCCCTCTCCCAAATTTAATAAGATGGAGATAATTCATTAGCTGAGATGACGCATAACATTATTGTGCTCGCTTAATTTAATTTAATAAATTGTATATGCAAATCATCTCAGAAATCGCTGGATGGACCAGGTCAAGGAGGATCTTGGTCACATTCAAAGGCCGGATTGGCAAGAGTTGGCTGAGAATAGAGCGGAGTGGCGATTCTCGTGTCGGAGGCCAACACCCACTTCGGGTCGCTGAGCCAGCGTAGTAAGTAGACTAAATAGTAAGTATAACCTAAATAGAAACTGAAAATGTTAGATGTCTTCCCCAATGTCCGGCTAAACTCGTTCGATTGTCCGGCTTTTCGGGCTTTTCGTTTTTGGCAACCCTATCCCATACATAACAGATTCACACAAACACACAAAAATATTACTTGGATTAATATGTACACGTATACACACTATATCAGTACGGACGTGACAAGAAGTGAGTAGAAACGTTCTCCCAAGAAATGAACCTTAACACCACGACATAAGACCTTGTTTACCTTGAACCTCTGAACCCTCAGGTCAGAGCAGAGGAGGGGGGTGACACAGAGCTCCCATTGGGCGCACTGTGTGCGAAAATTCATAGCCTGGAACAAGATATGAATTCAGAGGTACTTTTGACGTCATTTCTCATAATAAAGTTATTAAAATAGGACGAGCAACAAACAAACCAAGATTTGACTGACATTTTTTATTAGAAAAAGTAGTTAGGTTATTCGTGGCAGTCCCCGAATTCATTCCTTTGAAATTAACATCAGGATTTTACATACAAGCATATAATATTTACTAAAATTTACGAAACAAAAAAAAAGTTGTGACGTTAGGTTATACTAGTAAACAGCAAAAAAACTATAAATTATTAAAACGGGAATTAACGCGACGTTTATTTTTAAGTACATTGCATGTACTTACTGCTTGACGTTTCGGCTACGTTGCAGCAGCCGTGGTCACAAGCGAACTGTAACTGTGTGTGTCAAGCAGTAAGTACACAAAATGTACTTAAAAATAAACGTCGCGTTAATTCCCGTTTTAATAATTTATAGTTATAATCCAACGCGAAAATCTAAAAAAAACTATTTAACAGCAAAAAAATCTCAAAATTCTGGGACGAGTTTTTTTTTGGGACGAATTCCCCCTAAGCCCTATATGCAGCAGCTAACGTGTCATATCAATGTCAGCTATAGAGCCGACTTTCTGTCTAATTACATTTTGTTGTCAACATCGACGACCAGTTAATTGTTACACGTTCATAATAATTTATCTCAACGACGGGTTTGACAGCAATGACAGCTAGTGAAACTTGCTTTGCAGCAGTTGTCAGCGTTGTCAGCAACGCAACGCTCCACAAACAGACAAATTAATCATTGACAAACTATTTTCCTTATAAAATTTCTCTCAGCCAACTTCCTTATTTGTACATCACTGCACATTCAGGCGAGAAACAATGAGGCTCGTAATAATTGTCTTGACCACAAACTAGATTAAAAAGCAAACCAACAATGGTTTTTTTTTTCATAAAAAATTTCACACAACATCTCATAATATATTTACCTAACTGGGTACTAACTACTAAGTAGCTTAAGCACTTATGTTACAGTTATCATATCAGACAGCAGAGGAAACACAAATATAATACTTCCTAAGAGCCTATACCTTCCTAAAAGGCGTAGCTGATGTCTATGAGCGGCGGTTTTCACTTACCATCAGATGACCCGCTTGCTCGTTTGCCTTCCCATATTATACAAAAAAAACTGTAATACATAATTTAAAACACCTAGACACTGAACAAACACAAGTGTTCATTACTCGAATGATTATCCAGGGACACTACCACAAAATAAATATTGACACAGAACGCTGACTGCCCACTAAGAGCTAAAAATATGTCATGTACTCACGCATGCGCACTAACGGGCAAAAACGCCTTTTCGACCACATTAATCCTAACTTATGACATAAGATTGTCGAACTGTCGAGGTCTATGGTAGAGGCCGCGCGCTTATGTACTCATGCCGGGCAACAACCCAAGCATATGTCAACGAACTCTTCTAAATTCAAAATCAAGGCTGAGTCAGCCTTCTGTGTCAGTCTTTATTTTGTGACACTACCAAATGCGCGATCCGGCCAGTCAAAATACGAGGGGCCTAAGATTCAATAAAGATATCCAGCGTTTATTTTTTGTATTTTCGTGCTTAGAAAGAAAGAAGTTTATACTTGAATTAAATAAAAGAATATAAAAAAAAACTCCCTAACGCTCTTGTGATGATAATTTCGAAATAAGAACACATCTGCGTAAGCGCTTACCTGTCAGATGATGCGACAGTTTCCGTTAATCAACTGTCACGTATTCTTATTTTGAAATTCAGACCTCTAGCACAAAACACTCTATCGTTAAGCTATGATAAACGATCACGAATATCACGATGGAACTTAAACTAATGGATATAGAAAAACAAGTAAGGAACAAGTCCTTTTATAAGTGTTTTATCTGCAATGATCTCTATTTATAAAGAGATAACATCTAGACAAGGCTTATAGGTAAACCGAAAACACGAAACGCTTGCGCGATGTAATTGGACACAGCGCCATCTATTGGCTCATTTCTGAATTACGGTCCCAAGCAAAGTGTGAGCGGGCCACTATCCATACTAATATTATAAATGCGAAAGTAACTCTGTCTGTCTGTCTGTCTGTTACTCTTTCACGCCAAAGCTACTCAACGGATTTTAATGAAATTTGGTATACAGATAGTCTAGACCCTGAGAAAGGACATAGGCTACTTTTTATTGCGAAAAGGTGGTTGTAAGGGGTTGAAAGGGGGGTAAAAAGTTACTTTTCCACGCGGACGGAGTCGCGGGCGGCCGCTAGTATTATTATAAACTGAATAGATTCAGCGTGAACGCGGTAAAAGAATCTCCATGCGCAAAAGAGATATTATTTTTACACATTTTACGTGTAGCCATCGTAAGTTTCATTGTCGGTGCCTGAATCATTGTGCAAGAGTTTAGATGTTGACTAATGACCAAATTAATAGAAAATAACAAAAAAATAATATCATAAATTGTGAACCACTTATGATATTAATAATTATGAAATACTAGCGGCCGCCCGCGACTTCGTCCGCGTGGAAAAGTAACTTTTTACCCCCCTTTTAATCCCTTACAACCCCCTTTTCGCAATAAAAAGTAGCCTATGTCCTTTCTCAGGGTCTAGATTATCTGTATACCAAATTTCATTTAAATCCGTTCAGTAGTTTTGGCGTGAAAGAGTAACAGACAGACAGACAGACAGACAGAGATACTTTCGCATTTATAATATTAGTATGGATTTTCAAATAAGTAATATGACTTTGTATGAGTTGAAATAAATGACTTCTATTCTATTCTATTGTAACCCTACCTCCCAAGACAGGCATCCCACTTTCCGGGTGTATTCCCGTAATGAGAATTCATTAGGAAGTCCATCGGCGAACTACCTCGCTCCCCGCGTTGTCGTTATTACTCCGAATGAGATCGCGCTCGGGGACTCTCATCTTAAGTTTACTATGTTGCCGTTAGTACTTATAGATCTAGTGGAACTTGGTAATAGTAAAATAGATTTGTTACACTATCCGCTCCGATGGTCTAGTGGTTTACAGGGCCGTGATCTCAGGGTCCTGGGTTCGATTCCCGGGTCAATCCGCATTAGGCAAGCGTGGTGATTAAGCTTAATATCCCATCGTAGTAGCGATGACTTGATTTCTATGATAGAGGCTTTTACCCTGCAGTGGGTCAGTAGGTATATATGTAGACACTACTTTTCTATGTATTATGGTTTTACAATAAACAATTTATACTATCATCAATCATCTTTTATAGCATCATCATAACCTTCTGTCCTGTTTTCGTCCCAAGCTGTCTACATCGTACGGTCTAGGGCATCCGTTCCAGTCCACCCGTGGATCCAGACTTTAAAATAAATTTTCAAATCTATCGCTGACAAGATGTCGTAAACGCGGACCTGCAATAATTTGTAGCAGGATCGGCGATAAACTGCACAAGATCGAGAAAAATGGCGACATCTCCAATTTTTTTTAATGTGATAGGTAGCAGACGAGCAGGCGGATCACCTGATGGTAAGCAATTGCCGCGCCCATGTACACATGCAACACCAGTGGAATCACAAGTGCGCTGCTAACCTTTTATCCCCTTCCCCCCCGATGGGCCTCCGGTACCCTCACTCACTCGGCGAAACACAGCACAGGAGCTGCTTCACGCCGGTTTTCTGTGAGGCTGTGGTATCACTCCGGTCGAGCCGGCCCATTGGAGGCCAATACTCAATTTGGGTCGTTGGAAGTTGGTGGTGTTGGAACCCTGTGCCTCGCCCGATGTCCCTCCGGTAGTGTCACACTGGTGTCCCATCGCATTAAGAGGGTAAGGGAGAGTGCACCTGTGTTTGCGCACCATAATATATCCTGCGTACGTGACTGATCGTTAGGACTGGCTGCCGTAGCCGAATATGTGAACATTCAAATAAATAGGTAAAAAAAAAAGTAAAGTAAAGTATCAGCCTATATACTGTCCCACTGCAGGGCAAAGGCCTCCACCATAGAAATTAAGTTATCGCTACTATGATGGGATTAGGCTTAATCACCACGCTTGCCTAATGCGGATTGGTGATCACAAACCCGAGCTATGTTCGAAAATCCGAAACATACTTTTGCTCGACCCGGAATCGAACCCGGGGACCCCGAGATCACGGCCCGGTACTCAAACCCCTAGACCAACAGGGCGTTAAATAAATAAATAGGTAAATCGCGAAAAAAATTATGTTTTTCCTATAAACTTTTTCTTATATTCACTTGTTTATAAATTAAAATCCCGAATTCGCAGGCGAAAAAGAACATCTTCTACTTGTTAGTTGTGAACTGAGAACTAAAATTCGTCTTACGTAACCTTAGTAATAAAATAATTCTTTGTACGCAACCAGTAGCGAAAAAAGAAAAACCTATCGTTTTTGGCAACTGGTTGAGTAGCAAGAACGTCAGCTTCGGCAACTGGTTGTCAAACTTGGTTGCCAATGCGGCCGAAAGGAATATCGGTTGGAGGATTCTATGTAATATACAGGATGTATCTGTGAACATTTACATTCCTTTAACCATGTGTTCTACCAACCATTCCGAACAACATTTGTTCTATGACTTTTGGAAATTCGCAAATAACCACAGATAACCTGTGTATATTTTTTATGTGATAGGTGGCAGACAAATAGACGAATCACCTGATGGTAAGCGATGACAACTACAACACCAGTAGAGTCATAAGTGCATCGCTCACCTTTAACAACTTGCCGGCTTCTGTATTTCCAGAGAGCTACAATTTGGGTGTCTCTAAGTCGAGAGTGAATAGGCTTCTTCTGGGAAAGCAACATCTTAGACCTCATTGTCACTCTCCATCAGGTGAGATGAGGTCAAGTGCAAACCCATCTTATATATTTAAAAAAAAAACCCCTTTCCTCCGGTGCCCTCACGACGAAACACAGCGCAGGCGCTGCTTCACGCCGGTCTTCTGTGAGGCCGTGGTATCATTAATGCCGAAGCGTGGCTCTCCCACAGTGGAAAGGCGATACCCTAACTATGTACTGGCAACTACGAAATGAAAGACACCTTGTAGTTTGATCTATTCGGGTATATTTTTGAAATGTCACTTACACATCTTATAGTTTTAAAAAATCACAATACTTGCGCGGGGCATAAATGCACACCGCCATCTCGGGTCCGATTTGGGGATTAACCTTTTGATAAAAGCATTGGGTTCTAGACATACAGTATTAACTGATAAATTTTTGTGTAAAGTCGTCTGAGGCCTGCGCGCCTCGATTGTTTGGCATCCGCAGAATACCAGTGGCTTCGCGTGGCACTGTGTGACACGCGAAGTCGTATACTGAGCGGAGACCATTTTGGTTCCATTTATTTTTTTATTAAGTTTGAATGTTGATTTTTTTTTTTTGTGTTACATGTATTTTTTGGTACCAAATAAACATTTCTTCTTTCTTTCTTCTTTCTTTATTATATTAATATACTAACCGCATCGAGGAAGTTGTTGTACTTGTGGTACTCGGGGCGGTTCCTCTCACAGAACTGGCGGAACAGCAGCTTGCCGATGGGCTGCTGGTCCACGACGTAATCGTAGCCTACATCTGGAACAAGAGAAACTGATGGTTAGTTCACATACACAATGCTCTATGTGATAAAACAAAAGGACATAAGTTACAATTTACAATTCAACGCGGGGGATAGCTCATGAGCTATCATGGACTTTTTACTGTTATGTCAAATTCAGAAACAACAAGCTTACAATCTTAGAATACTAACTTACAATACAATAACAATAATGAATTCTTAACAGATCCCTGTATATAAATTGACATTGTTATTATTCTTTTGTGTATAAATATGTATTTCTTTAAATTACTGACATTTTGTATTTTAATTTTTTTCTAATTAATTGTATCAATGTTATGTTATTATGTAGTTATTATATAATTATTGTGATTTCTATTTCATTTAATTCCAAAAAAAAAAGGGCAAATTGTAAGCTCAGTAATGGGCAGGACTCGGAGGATTTGTTTTTAATGTTTTAATCTTTATATGTACCCGTTTCCAAAAGAAAGAATACACCTAGGATATATTTTTTAAGAAGTTGGATTTCCCATTACAAACATGTTTTAAATATGTAAGTAACGTTTAATGCTGCTAATCCAAATTAACTGTACAATAATGGTCAAAGTTAAGGTATGTGTGGTTTTTCAGAAAAAAAATAATTTGGAAAGTTATGAATGATGAAAACAATTCTGCCTTACAAACAAAAGAGTCACTTTCAAGATTTTTTTTCTGCATCAAGGATAAGAAATTATCTGATCCGATTTTTTTGTAAATATTTTAAATGTTCAAATAAAAATAATCTGTAGTAATTTTTTGGTTACTGTAAGAGTTAACCATCTTGTTGCTTTTGGAAAAAATAAACACCAATTTCATAGATAAGGACTCATAAGTTAGGTTGGCTAGGCAATATAGGTACACTATGATTGGATTTAGTAATTTGAAACGACATCGCGACAGAACGACAGGCAGAATTTTATTATAAGATGAAATTAAAAGTACGTAAACCCCGGAAGTTCTGTGAAAACCTTTGATTATTTAAATGTCATTTAATAATCGAAGGTGAAAACCAATAATAAATATTTTTGCACATACTAGAAGAAACTGTTTTCTCTTCTTGTATGTGTGAAAAGACTATTGATTTCCAAACGGTCCCTGGTATCGCCATTACTTTGCCAACCTATCAAGCCAGTCATCAAGGACCCCTGCCCTACTAAAATGTGATAGACCAATAACTCGGGACCGGTAGTTCTAACTTAAGTTATAGATTTGTTTTGTTGTGAGGCCCTAACAGTTACAGCGCCCTTAAGTAGGGTAAAGAATGTTTTCTTTCAGAATAAGCGTTGCATGTAGGGTTGTCAGGTCTTAGAAACGAAAAACTGGACGATCCAACTGTAAGATCACTCGTGAAAATTAGGTCTGAATTTCAAAATTTTAATTTTTACACAAACATGCTCAATGCTCATTTCAAAGATATTCTAATTTTTTTTTATGTCATAGGTGGCAGACCAGCAGACGGATCACCTGTTGGTAAGCGATTGCCGCCGCCCATAGACACCTACAACACACCAGTGCCCAGTGCGCTGCGTAATCACAAGTGCGCTGCCAACCTTTACCCCATTTGGGCCTCCGGTTACTCACTCACTCGACGGAACACAGCGCAGGCGGTCTTTTGTGAAGCCATGGGCCGGCCCATTCATATCGAAGCGTGGCTCCCCACATTTCCTCATTCGGCATGTTTATGTGGTTCAAATTTTAAAAGCCGAACAAAATTCAGCCGGACACAGTCATTAGGCCGGACACGCAACCCAAAGGCACAAAATAATTACACACAGAAAGTAGGCTGCCCACTAAGAGCTAAAAACGTGTCATGTACTCACGCATGCGCACTAACGGGGAAATACGCCTTTTCGACCACATTAATCCTAGCCTATGACATAAGATTGTCGAACTGTCGAGGTCTGTGGTAGAGGCCGCGCGCTTATGTATTCATGCCGGGCAACAACCCTAGCATATGTCAACGAACTCTTCTAAATTCAAAATCAGGCTGAGTCTTCCTTTTGTGTGTAATTATTTTGTGCCAAAAGCTTGAAATTCCCCGGATTCCTACGCCTAGCAGCCCTAATACAGACGATCAGGAGCAAAGTAAAGTATGTTTACTCTACAAAGTAGACTTCTCACCACAAACCACTTCCTAGTAACTCCAACTAATTCACAAAACATCGTTCACTTTTATTGTGAACCAGTTAAATAATGCCCAAACGCCTTTCCGAGTGGAGTATCGGATCAGTAGTGGGGGTGCCATAGAATAAGCATAGCCAGTAACAAGAATGCATGTCACGACGATCGCTGCTGCGGAATTGATCATGCATGCGTTTCCGTAGTAGATGTACAGACTGTACAGTCGCCGTCAGATATATCGTAGCAGACAAGGTGACCAAATATATCTGAACAAATTAAAATGTCAATCAGTTCTATACGACTGACGGCGACTGTACTAATGACAGAGACTCGTGGCAGACGGTTATAGTATTTCATTTATCATTGTGAATGAAATATGACACCAATCGTTACGATTCTTTGGCCCGATTATAACAGTTAAGTGTGGTTACCTTTTTGATAAAAAAACTACTAAAGCAAAGACTCGGGGCATACCCCGAGTCTTTTGGTAGAGAAACTTCTCACCACAAACCAGAGCTGATTTTTTATACATTAAAACTTTTTATGTGCCTATATTTTTGCGCGAAATCCGCCATGTTTTTGCGTATCGAAAATCACGGGTATTAGAGGCCAAAACCAGATATACCGCGGGCGGCTTTCCACAGTTTTATCATACAACCGCAGAAAGATTCTTGAGAAACGAAGATTGTGTGTGAGATTTTCACACAATATTTGACATTTCATAAAAAAAAAATTGGTTCAACAAACGTTCTGCTGTTGGTATGTCGAGCCACTGGGTAAATTACCACTGTGGGGGTAATCTTTAAGTGGGGCGCTGTTTGTTTTTCTTTCAACTTAGCACAAGGAAGGAGGGAGACTTTCCCACAAAGATTAGGGGGGGTGTTTCCTTTAACAGCATTGGCTTTGAGGTAAGACTTCGGAAATATCTCCCGTAATAAGGAACGAACTGGAAAATAGTATTAAGGTATCTTGGAATTATCAGTTTATTGAGATAAGCGAAGAAATAAGTAACGAAGAAAGTCAAATGGACTTTCTTTTTTATCATCATTATTATTTTTGCAGTCTCGTCTTGGCAACATTATTATTAACGTATTTTTTATCATAATTATTTTTGTGCGTCTTGGTAAACGTAGTGTAGGACGACCGTCAGGCCAGATGAATGACGATGCGCAAGAGGGCTGGCTGGAGCTGGATGCGAGTAGCCGAGGATCGATCAACAAAGTAACGAGCATTTGGAGAGGCCTATGTCCAGCAGTGGACTGCAACAGGCTGATGATGATGATGATTATTTTGTAGTCTCGTTTTGGCAACATTATTTTGTTGTTGCGAGATAATGTTTAGGGGAATCTAATACAAAACCCATCATTGTTTTAGTTACATGTTCCTCCTCTTTTCTCATTACATGACCAGGAGAGACCCCCCATCATTTAGCTGGTTGGCTGTCTTCAACTGTGCGTTTCTCAAGAAACTTTCTGCCTCGTACCACATAACTATGGAATACCGATACGACCTGCAAACCTTCAAAAAGCTAGCGTATTCTTTCTCAAAAGATGGACAGCGCACTTGTGACTTCATCTGGTGTTGCGAGTATCCATGGGCGGCGGTAATAGGTTACTATCAGGTGATCCGACTGTTCGTCTGCCCCCTCATAAAAAAGTAACAATTCTCCTTCACTCCGTCCGCTGTAACTGATATATTAAGCTACAATAACCTATAGAAGCCCGAGAATATCCCTTTCATGAGTGTTGAAATCTAATCATTGGGCCTTACACACTTAGCCCTCAAGGACGAAACTATAAATTTTTGGGAACTTTTAACAACTAGAAAGGGCAATTGATTGAATAAAAGGTACAAAAGTCCTAGCTTGACCTTTTATTCTACGAAACAAATCTTATCAGAATTATATTTAAGATTTATCCATGCATAAAACGTGTAGCAAGTCGTTGACATTACGTCTCACCTGACCTTTGCGATCGACGCGACCTTTGGCCTCTTCAAATGTTAAGCTTCTATTCAAAGCAATAAGCAAAATTACGACTCAATTCACATACGGTAAGAAATAATACCCAAAGCTGATTGGGGTCACCAAATGGTAAACCAATAGCACTTTTTGGGGATCGCGAGATTCCCCGTCGTCAACGAAATAACGAGCTGATGGTGGGTCCCTGTTTAACGATATAACTTATGGTTGGACCCCCCCCCCCTCGTCGTAGTCAATATGACTTTTTTTTATTTCCTCGTCTGCCTCCTATCACATAAAAAGTCAAATTTTGTGATTTTAATACACATTCGTACAAACATATCTCTGATTCGACTTCAGGTGCAAGAAAATTGCCCCCATCAATTTAGCTAGTGGAGTAAGTAAGTATTTGCTAGAACAAATAGTAAAAAGGTAGATAGATACCTAACTCACTGTAATATTTAAGAGAATATTACTCCCAGCCCACGACGGATGTCTTCGCAGGCAAATTTCAGTAGCGTTCTGACCCTCAAATTGTTTTTCTATTAGATTCGTGTAGTCCCTGTAAGAGTAGTACATATGAACTAGTTCAATATAGTTCGCTCGTTCATCTACTACACTTACATACAATACTACTTCGACCCTAATAAAAACGATGTACCTAATTGGTTTTCAATTCCGAAAATGTAGCGTTTTTTTGCGAATAGAGCCATCATTGGCGACGACCACTTTTGGTGCGTTCTAGTGTAGTAGTAATAGTATCAGCCTACATACCGTCCCACTGCATGGCAAAGGCCTCCATCATAGAAATCAAGTCATCGCTACTACGAGGGGAATAGGCTTAATAACCACGCTTTCTTGAAGCGGATTGGTGATCACAAACTAACAAACAAAGCTGTTTGTATCAAATAGCAAGTCTCACCACACGACAATTAAAACAAATACTTACATAGGAAAAAAAACCCGAGCTACTTATATTAGAAAAATTCGAAACATACTTGTTGCTCGACTCCGAAATCGAACGCCTCTCGCACGGACCGCTCGGACCCAGAGATTTCGGCGGTTCTCGCTATGTATATCACGGTTTATAAGACTATTTTGAACTGAACAAACCATTCTCCACATTTGAGTGAACTGTATTCCTCTACTCAGTTTTATATTAACTCGCGAAGGTCCCGGTACCGTCGGCATTTCGGGCCTTGACGATATAATTCGCATTCCTCCGCGAGCTACGTGGAGATCCTGCATGCGGGTAAGGCCGCGTACGATGTCATATTAGAATGAAGGGTATTAGAAAATATTATACTGTTTTATTATATATTTTTGGGATTCTGTAAATGGCAAAAAACGAAACACTCATAGATGTGTTTTGTCACAGCCACGATTTCCGAAACTATAAGAACTGTATTCTGTGAACCGCATCCAAGATTTCCATACATAAACAAGTATTTTTTATTTATTTAGAAACGAGTTACATAACATAAGACATACTTACAGTATGTACGGTACAATAACAGTACGAAAATCGTTGGTTTTACCATGCACATTCGCCAACTGAGTAGGTAACTTAAATTATTACGTCATCATCATCAGCAACCCACACTCGTCCACTGCTGGACATAGGTCTCCCCTAATGCACGCCACCGCTCCCAATTTTCGGCCACTCTCATCCAGCCCACACCAGCCAGCCTCTCGAATGTCATCATCACATCTTGTCGCAGGGCGTCCAACACTACGCTTACCGAGGTACCTAACTTAAATTATTACATAAGAAATTAGAAAAAAAATGGTTTACCCCTTAGAACTGAAACTCAATTTTATTAATCAAACCCATATGTGTAATGACATTTTTATACTAATTACCCGGTTTTCTGTGAAGCCTGGTATCTTTCCGGTCGAGCCGACCCCTTCATGCCGAAGTGTGCTTCTCCCACGGTCCTTTTGCCTCTCTTAATGAAACATACCACATATAGGTACTTTCATCTCGCAAACTTAATGACCAAAAGCTGTCATTAGTTTTCGTGTAATAAGGACACCCAAACTTCAGCATTAACTTGCCTCCTCCCAGAACAAAGGGGGGCAGGGGGTGGCCTAAGTGCCGAGAGAGACGGATAATGGCCCCTAATAAGATTAGATAAGGTAAGAGGTATCTTAGGTGGGTATAGGGTTGCCAGTGTTACCACATTTAAGACAATGAGTACACCCGATACTCCTACTAACACTCGACCGGAGTGATACCACGGCCTCACAGAAGACCGGCGTGATGCTTGCGCCGTGTTTCGTTGAGTGAGTGAGGGTACCGGAGGCCCAATTTGGCTAAAAGGGCGTTAAAGGTTGGCAACGCACTTGTGACTCTAATGGTGTTGCAATGTCTATAGGCGGCGGTCTTAGGTCGTGTCACACTGGTGTCCCAAATGAAGAGGGTAAGGGAGTAGAGAGTGAACCTGTGTTTGCGCACACACTCGAACACTATAAAATATCCTCCGTACGTGGCTGATCGTTAAGGGGCTATACGAATGAAACTAGCGCCGCCAACCTATTTACACTGATTGTGGCGAAAATACGATATTTTTTAAGAAAGCAAAACATTACAGACTTAGATAAAAGTAAATTGAATTTTTCAAGATGCAATACAATATATAAAACACGCGACAAGTAACAATAATGTCAATTATTGCTAAAAGTGGCCTTTAACATTATTGTTACGCTGTTGCCGTATACCGGTTTGGGGATTTATTTATTACAGGAAAGGTTTTTTGTTTTTATAAAACAGTTTCCCTTTTAAGATTAAAATGCACGAATAGCTATAAACAAAATTAGTCTTAACAAATGGTTGCAGAGGGGTGGATCTATAAAAAGCGCTGACTCTACGAAAGTCGAAGAATAGCTCGCACGTCAATTGTAAAATTAAACAACTATTTTAAACTGAAACTTTAACTTCTCTTAGCGAATGTTGTAGCATTCCATTAGGAATTCCTCACAAAGAGATAAACTCTACAGATATCGATTAAACTTATAGACAAACCGACAAAGCGGAACACTAGCGCAATCAAATGGACAGGCAGCGCCATCTATTGGTAGAGATTGGTTTCACATAAAAAAAATATAAGATCGTCTGTAGTATATAGTTCAGTTACGATAGAAGTGAAGCTAGTAAATAAATTACTTAATTCTAAAACATTTCACAAACAGATTAACCAAAAATTTAGCTACATTGCTACGTTTCAAAACCCACAAAGGGCGCGTATCTCAAATACCGCACGTTCCGTTTCAAGCGAATTTTCCTAGCATTTAATTTAATCCTACCTATATTGAAGATTGAAACTCCAAATTACTTCTATAAATACTATTAAATTACATGTAAATTACAAAATTTTTAGCTGCCATTTATTACAGTGCCTACTGTAGACCGTTTATCTATTACTATCTAAATCTAAAATTGTTTAAAAGCACACTGAAGGTTTCATACTCAATTAATATTATAAGGGAAAAGTGTGTCTGTCTGTCTGTATGTTTGTCTTTCTTTTACCACAAAACGGAGCGACGAATTGACGTGATTGTTTAAGTGGAGATAGTTGAAGGATGGAGAGTAACATAGGCTACTTTTTGCCCCTTTCTACGCCCCCTTACTTCCCCATTTTAGGGAATTAAGGGAGCGCGTGCGAAGCCACGGGCAAAAGCTAGTCTAATAATAAAAATCTAAAAATAAATATTATCCATCTATCAGTACATAATGAGTATCTTCCTAATGAGCATTACGGTTAAATGACGTCTCTAAGTGCGGCGGTTGGAGGCCTACTGATCGTAGTCCTACTATATAATTGTTGAGTCACATAGATAAAGTGACGTTTGACACTTGAAAAACAATAACGTTGATATGGCGAACATGAAAACTATCAGTTGATAAAACACTCGACGTTTTCTCTCGTAAATTGTTTGATATTCGCTGATAAAGAGATAAGTAATTATTACAGCGCAACAAATTTGTTTCGGCCGATAAGGCATTGACAGGAAGACGTTTTTTTTATATGATAGGTGGCAGACAAGCAGACGGATCACCTGGACGGATTAAATCAACTTCCATCACACGGTTTTCAATGTTTGCCAATGATTGAAGGCTGTTGAATGATTAGGACGTTTAAAAATCAGTTAAAATACATACATAGAAGAAGCTCGCACTTAGCGCATTATATTAGTGTAATTTGTTAGTAATAACTCTTTGTCTCATTTTAAGTGAAATGTATGTACATTTCTTATGAAAACCTTACTCTGTGGTTGGGATTACTTCGGACGCTTTAAGGAATGGGGGTGGATAAATCCACTAGATGGCGTACTTGAGGACAGGAGACCTATTTTGAATTTTCGCTTCGTCCAAACAAAACTACTCGTTTGCAAGTCACGTCGTCTCGTGAGTCGCATTCTAATTTTCCCTATTTTTTTAAATCACTGCTTAGGTGTCGCCATCTTGTCAAAGTATAGTGTTAACTCGGTAATATCTGACGTGTGATTTTGACGTAAATGCGTCCCCTCGCCTAGCGTAAACGAGTGGTTCACACCACTCGTTGCATATCGCTCGTTTTCGAATGATTCAAAAATGCGGATGTCAAAAATCATGCGAGTCACACATTTTTTAGTGAGACGACAATTCAAAAATATCTCCTGTTCTCAAGTACGCCATCTAGCGGATTTTCCACACACGATAACCCCCATTATGTATCTATCTACAGATTATATCGCACTGCTTGAGTGGTATAAGTTTTTCTCCACACTCCAAGAAGGTTTTATTTTCTTATACAAAAACCGGCATCCTATTTACAGTTTCTCGTATAGACTTAACGACTCCATTAGTTATCAGGGCTGCGCAAGAGTATTCTGCCTCCATTCCTTTTCCTGAGAAAGTAAAATAAGTAAAAGTACACTTGGTTGCAAGACAAATGGGAATAACAAGAAACAATGCAAAGTGTCGTCGGCTTGATTTGTAAAACAGTTTAAAAAAACGTAGGGGGGTTAAGACACAGGTCCCTCCACCAGCCCATGGTCCTTCCTACCGTCTCGGCATACGGACCGAATCTTGGGAGACGCTCACCAGGTACTTGCTAAGGGCTCTTTCCCCGGTGCGTTTCTTCACTCCCTACAAAGTCTGTCTTTTAGCCCATCTCAATGTCACTATCTCCCCAAAGGGCGTGAAACACCACAGCACAGCGACTCGCGCTCGGGCAGTTCCACATCAATCGAACTCCTTCCTAATGTCAAGCCTTTTGTGTGCAAGCGCACGCAACCGTCGAAAACCTTCTGCAGAGTTGACCATCTCTTGATTGTATACTGGTCCTATCTCGTATGGGGGTTAAATGTCAAATCACTTGTGACTCTAGTTTTTTTTATGCGATAGGTGGCAGACGTGCAGACAGATCACCAGATGGTAAGCGTTTACCGCCGCCCATAGACACCTGTCCTGACAACCAACCTTTTACCCCCTTTCCCCCAATTGGGCCTTCGATACCCTCACTCACTCGGCGAAACACAGCGCAGGCGCTGCTTCACGCCGGTCTTCTGTGACGCCGTGGTATCACTCCGGTCGATCCGGCCCATGCATGCCGAAGCGTGGCTCTCCCACAATTATAGTATTAGATAGATATATGGGCTTTATTATATTACTAGTGGCCCGCCCTCACTTCGCTTCGGGAGCGTAATTCAGAAATGAACCAATAGATGGCGCTGTGTCCAATTACATCGCGCAAGCGTTTCGTGTTTTCGGTTTACCTATAAGCCTTGTCGTTGTCTATAGAAGTTATCTCTTTATTAATAGTATAGAAGTTGAGGGCTTCGGGATTAAAAAAAACGACCAGAATTTACCGTGTTCGATTATTTTGCAAGCAACTGTATCTGCTCTCTCGTAACGTTCGGCCATTTCGCGGATTACATGGGCCTAAGTTACCCGAAATAGTTTTTGGGCCTGAAAATATTAAGACTGGTGCGAGTCGACGCGGCCTGATGATTTCTTTGATAAGAAAATATTCTTACACTTGAGTGGATTTTTTCCGCGATATTAGCTAAGGAACTAGGTAATATTGATGAAGGCTAGAATAGCCAAGACTCTACACGTACAATGAACCAAGTATGAGTAGGAGTCTAAGTGCGTGCGCAAAATTCGAAACATACCTACTTTTTGCTCGACCCGGGAATCGAACCCAGGACCCCGAATCAACGGACCGGTACTTAAACCACTAGACCAACGGGGCGTTAGCTATGTGAGGTAATGTAATGTGGACTCCTGGAGACCAATTCTCGTACACTCATCATAGAAGTCGAATTAGAATTTTGTATGGACGAATGTATAAAATCACTAAATTGGACTTCAATGTCGAATGCACTTTTAACAAACGGGGTTCGGTTAGTTTAATTGGTACAACAGGCACCCGGTATGTGGAAGGTTGTGAGTTCGTGTCCCACATGAAACCATCGGTGGATTTTTAAGTACATTATTTCCATCCTAAGGTCATTTGGAGTGACGACATAATTAAGTAAGTTGACCTTTTAGCGTGTACAACCCAACTTAATAATTACTAAAATACTAAATAAGTAATTACATCGCATTTTCGATTCAAAATAATGGACACATTCGTTTTCAAACTAATCTACCATGAAAGAAAGTTGATACTTTTAGAGTTCCGCATCTCAAAAGGGCCGGTAGGAAAACCGAACCTTAAAGGATTCGTTGTATCCAGCCATTTTGTTTTATATAATGAGACCTCACTCCGCCTGATGGTTAGCGGCTGTGAGATCCAAATACTCAATACTCAATAATTTATTGCGTTCCATAAGGTACAAATAGTAAGGTGGTAACATTTTTATTCTATACACTCTTATGGACCCTGTTAGGGCACAACAAAAATTTAGGAGAGAGGAAGCGAGTCTTGAATGACTAAATTTATATTTAATTAATGTATTAAATGCTATATGTAATTATTTCATAAAATATGTATTTTCATATTGGAATTTATTATAAAATATGGAAATATGAGACTGACAGGCACAAAAGAACAGACAAAGTGTCTATTGAGTCTGTTGAGTTAACTTTTCTAACGCATTAAGATGTCAAACTGAAATTCCTGATATCACTTGGTTCTATGAGGTCTTTCAGCTGAGAATAGATGCGATCAGAAAGATAATATATAAAGAATAGAGCATCAGATCGAGGAAATTACATTAATGGCAGACGAGCAGACGGATCCCTCCCCCCCTCTTGCCTCCAAATTGGGCTTCCGTTACCTTCACGAACCATAAATGCGCCAAACAATCACACCAATCAACCAGGCCTCAAATTAGGGCAACCTCTGTACTATGAGTACCATGACGATAATTAACTGGAGGCATCATCCCACCACACCCAGACCCTAATCAAAATTCGAAATTTCTTTAAACACTTCTTTTCTTCCAAAAATTCCAAATTTTTGCCAAAGCCGGCAAAAATTTGTTAAACTATTTTTAATAAAGTGACCGACGGCACTTAATAGTCTCAAGTCTGCAAATAAAAATTGGCAAATACAGTTTCGGGTCTCCAGGCCTGAAGGAATTGGCAGCCTCCTCTTAGCCGAGGAAGCAAATAAAAAAAAATAAAAAACACTCAGACCCAAGAAAACTTAGATGATGTAGTTTCCTAAATTTACTGGAATAGTCGCGTCAAACTTGAGATACGGCATTATTTTCTGGGGGAACTCTACAGATAAAGATTTTGTATTTAAAGTGCAAAAACGTTGCGTAAGAGCAATGTTCGGATTGCAACCAACGGATAGTTGTAAACCTTATTTTAAAAAATACAGAATTCTCACACTCCCGTCTATGTACATTCTGGAAACCGTGATATTTGTAAAAGCCAACCCATCATTGTTTCTGCGTTTTGCAGATGTCAGTAATCGAAGCCGGCGTGATGAGAGTAGATGTCGCATGCCTCCCACAAAAACGGCTCTAATGAGTAAAAGTATTTTGTGTATGGCTCCAAGAATTTACAATAAGATCCCATTGACCCTTAGACAATTAGATTGCAATGAGTTTAAAACCAAAATTAAAAATTTATTACTGGAAAAATGCTATTACAATTTGACGGATTTCTTAAATGACAATTTATAATTTATTTGTAACTGGCCTATTATTGACATTTTTAGTGTATTATTATTATAATTTTTTTTTTTGTGAATACGATGTTAATTTTCTTAATTAAATGGACTAATAATATTGAATATATTTTGTACACCGTAATGGTACAACATGTTGAAACTAAAATTTTACCTTGACATCTGTATGTACACATGTTTGAGCAAATAAATTATCTTTATCTTTTATCTTTACTAGACCGGGAACCGAAACCTTTCGCGCTTCGGGCAAACACTTAGCCACTGTGCCATCAAGACCGTCAAAATGACATAGAAATAACATAGGAACCCTCGGTAAGCAAGTCCAATTCACACTTAGCCGATTCCCAGGTACCCTAATACCATAAATTTCCATGCCGTGCTTAGCTGTAGTAAAGTTTCGACCTTTGGGTTAAAATATAAGGTCGATATTTAAAATTGGGGTCGCGTTTTTGCGTTCTGTCAATTATGCTGAGATCCTAAGGGAATAACTCCTTTCCCGTCAATTTGAAACGCCCTTAGATATAGGAATAAAACTCGGGTTTCACTTTTAAGAGAGGTTTTAGATTAGCGTGTTTTCCTGTGCGTATGCGATCTTTTACATACTTAAAATTGCTTTTAGTGAACATACTCAGTCCTTATCTTCTTGATGGTCGGCGAAACAGCACTGTGCGCTTCACACTGGTTTTTTTTATACAGGGTTATTTTTTAAACACCGACATCCTTCAAATCACCCTTTCTACTTGCATCGCGCTAGTTTTTCGCCTTTTTAGTTTGTATAAGGTTTTTGTATCTGTTGGATTGTGCATGTAGTAGACACTCTTTATATTATTTTAAGGCGTCACCAAAGATCCAGCCTGAAAACCATCGCTGCAGCAGCTGCTCGCGGCTGCAGCATCATGCTGAGGCTGAACCTTGTTGGCCGCAACTTCTATGTTTTCTTTATTTTGTATTTTTATCTTTGTGTAAATGTGTTGTGGTCAAATCAAAAAAATGTTTTTTTTTACTTTTACTCCTATTTTGCCTCTTTATAAATAGTGCCTCAAGTCACGAAGGCTCGATATACCAACACGCTCATTCGTAGGTTCGAAGGTCGCATCGGCAATCAGAAAGTTACCTTTACGGGAGAAACCTTCGGTAGCGGCTGGTACTGTACTGGTACACATGGTACGGCGCCCCAGTTTGATGCCATGGCTTAACAGCTTTTACAAGGCTTTACGATATGGGTTAGGTGGCAATTCGTCCCAAAAAAACTCGTCCTAGAACTTCAAGATTTTTTGCCGGTCGCTGTTCGAATCTTAAAACCTGACCAATATTTTGTGATGATAATATTAATTTAACTCTACAAAACAAAGCATCTCGCATGCCAGTATGGCAGGGCCAACAGATGTGATTCCGTGCCATCGCATCCGATGTAACTGCAGCGTGGGTTCTTTTTTTGCTTAACATCAGACACTGAGCCACTTAAAAAAAAAAACAAAAAAAAATTGGTGACGATATAGGCTGCAAAAGTACCCAGCAAAAAAATCTTGAAATTCTGGGACGAGTTTTGTGGGACGAATTGCTCCCAAGCTTACGATATATCCCAATTAGCTGTACTTTTCCTCTAGCTCAAGAAAGTCGGCCCGCGGACCGCCTGTGGCCCACCGAGCCCTTATCAGTGGTCCGCTCAATTAGAGATGATTGTTAACTAATACATATTGATTGATAAGAAGGCTGACAGGATAATCTAGAAGGCGAAACACGCGATGCAATCGACACCCAGCGCCAACTATTGATGTAGTTTGGAAATAACATCCCGAAAGGAAGCAAGAACAAGCCCCTAGGTATCATACGTGTACAGACAGCCACACATCATGTTACCACAACCTGTCTTTCCTCAATTGATATTCAACCTAATGTTTGACAGTAAGATGAGAGTCGATTGAAGAAATTTGACAGTTTTGTATATTTTGATGTGGGGCTGTACGTGTAATACGTCCAACTACATGCTTTAATGTAAAAACACCGTGATAGTAGCAATTTCCCATAGTGGACTTCACTCTGCTCTATTGCCGTCGTCAGAAGGAATAAAATAGCAAAACTTATTGTCATTTTGTGCACTATCAGCACCGTGTCCATTCGGTTAAGTAGTCGACATTTGCATAAATGAAGCGGTCTCGTAACGCTCCCCGGGGACTAACAGGTAGACGTGAGCAGAACAGTTCACTCAAGAGACGATGACAAAAACAGTTCATTAGAAGCTAGTGAACTAGCAGCACAAACGTGGTAGATGTAGGGTACCGAGCCGCAAAACTAAAGTGGGCGTGGATAGGCCATGTATGCAGTATTTAGTAGGTTTAGCTATAAGCTTTGTCGTTTCCTAGAGAATTTACCTCTTTATAAATAGTATAGGACAGGGGTCACCAAATGGTGGACCGCCAGCGTCGGTATTACGAGCCGCTGTGTAGGCGTCGTTCTTTCTTTGTGCGGACTACGATGGCATTTTACTTTTGAAATCGGACCCCGAACGAAACTAATTGGTGACCCCCTTTTTTCTCTTTGGGAAATGCCGCTAGTCCGGGATGCAATGGACCAACGTTTCCTTATGCGTACCGTCCACGGGGGGGTAGACGGGTTATGTCGGGCTCTCGCCGAAAAAGCCGGAGGCCTACCGACTAAACCCCTCAACGACGCTCCCTTCATCGCCAGAGTGGGGAGGAGACATGTGTACTAGTTAAAGAACTTTAACTACACGTTCCTCTCCAGAATTGGTGACCCCTGGTTTAGAAGAAGATAGTTCACTTAAACCAGGAACAACTCTAGTCCAGTCTCTGCGGGGGCGCTGACCGCGGTGGACATCAAGGGAATTTATTAACTCCATTGCGTTTTAACTGTGCTGAATATATAGTAGCTGGCACCGAAACGACGCTTATATCTCTGGGAAAATAAATTAAAAGTAAAAGTCTTGTTTTATACCATGCTAGTGGCCCGCTCTCACTTTGATTCGGGACAGGAGTTCCACTGTCTACCAATAGATGGCGCTGGGAGTCAATTACATCGCTCAAGTGCTTCGTGTTTTCGGTTTACCTATAAGCTCTAACGTGGACTATGAGATTAACCTCTTTATAAATGGTACAGATAGCTTTTGCCCGCGGCGTCACTCGCGCCCCCCACTTCCCTAAATGGGGGTTAGAAAGGGGCAAAAAGTAGCCTAATGTTACTCTCCGTCCCTTCAAATATTTCCACATAAAAATCACGTCAATTCGGCGCTCTGTTTTGCTGTGAAAGAAAGACAAACATTCAGACTGACTCATAGACACCTGCAACACCAGTAAAGTCCCAAGTGCGCTGCCAACCTTTAACCCCCTTTCCCCCAATTGGGCCTCCGGTGCCCTCACTCACTCGACGAAACACAGGCGCTGCTTCACGCCGGTCTTCTGTGAGGCCGTGTTATCACTCCGGTCGAGCCGGCCTATTCATGCTGAAGCGTGACTCTCCAACTAGAGATAAGGGAGTTTAACTAGAGATAAGTGAATTTTAACTCAAGTAAAGTATTAAATGCTGTAATTACCTATAACTGTAAGAACACCGTTTACACCGTTTTACGGTGGAAATCATACCATCTCGAACTAAAACATTCTGCAGTTCATATCTCTGCCGCACCACTAAACGGTGGAACTCGTTGCCATCCCATGTGTTTGTTTCCTCTGGCCTACAATATGTACTCCTTCAAACGAAGCGTGAAGAAGCATCTCGCAGGCACAAAATAATTACACACAGAAGGTAGACTCAGCCTGATTTTGAATTCAGAAGAGTTCGTTGACATATGCTAGGGTTGTTGCCCGGAATGAGTACATAAGCGAGTACTGCAGTGGGACAATATAGGCTGATAATTTACTATGCTATGTCATAAGTTGGTGATTCAATAAATAAATAAATAACTCCTAATCGCCCTTTATCCCGATTTTGCACATCTCTACCCTCGGCAACCCTCCGTAACCTTTCAGAAGGTCAAACGACATCGCGTGAGGAAATGATGCCGTGACGCAGGGAAAGCGAAAAATTCGCGGGAACTCATATTATCCACTTTATTCTTCCTATTCCTTCAGGATAAGAGCAATATTGCGTCGCTTACCGACGCATGGGTTTAGGGATGCAAACTATTTTCAAGACATCGATATTTTTGACAACACCTTTAGCGCAATGGTTTGAGCGCCAGTTGAGACGTAAGATTCGATAAGTGGCAGACGAGCAGACGGATCACCTGATGGTTAGCAATGGCCGCCGCTCATAGACACCTGCAACACCAGTAGAGTCATAAATGTGCTGCCAACTTTTTACCCCCTTTCCCCCAATTAGAACTCCGGTACCCTCACTCACGCAGCGAAACTCAGCGCATACACTGCTTCACGCCGGATTTCTGTGAGGACGTGGAATTACTCCGGTCGATCCAGCCCATTCATGCCGAAGCGTAGCTTCTCCCACTGTTACATGTCCATGGGCGGCGGTGATTACTTACCATGTGGTAAGCTGTCTGCTCGTTTGTCCGCTATAATGAAACAAAAAAACGCTGAGATGTGATGAGATGAACCTTTATTGTTATAACGACGATGGTATTCTCTTTAACTTTTCATCGATAACGTATACTATTAGCGCATCACTAACCCATCCATTTGACGCGTTAACCTTGTCAATACAATTTATCCCTTTAACTTTTCATCGATGAAGCTGTAGTGCATCACTAAGCTATTCCTGTGAGGAGCATCCATCACCTTGTCGATATGCCCCCATATTACACACAGATTGCTTCCCGAGCGAACCTTGCCGATAGTGTTGTTAGATCCCAGAAGTATTTAGGTTCCTACCGGAAAACCGGCACTGATGTGGAGAAAAACTTTTTTTTTGTGATAGGTAGTAGGCGAGCAGGCGGATCACCTGATGGTATGCAATTGCCGCCGCCCATGGACACTTGCAACACCAGTGGAGTTACAAGTGCGCTGCCAACCTTTTATCCGCTTCCCCCCCGAGTAGGCCTCCGGTACCCTCACTCACTCGGCGAAACACAACACAGGAGCTACTTCACGCCGGTTTTCTGTGAGGCAGAGGTATCATTCCGGTCGAGCCGGCCCATCCATGCCGAAGCGTGGCTCTCCCACAGTTTAAGGAGTACGCTCTCTTGAAAGTTCCTAAGTCATAGCCGTCAGGAAACACTGCCGCAGCTAAACTATTCCACAAGACCGAAAAAAATTTCTCGAGAAACGCACAGTGCTAGATCGCCAACCATCAAGATGATGACTTTTCTAAGCCAGCCATCATTACGAATAAAAAACAAATCAATATGCATACTGCGCATATTGATTGCTTCTATCACGATGCAACCGGGATCAATTATAACTATAACTAGAGAGCCTGATATAGTGATGGGCTTACTCGTCCCACTTTAAACCAGCGACGGGACAAGAGAAGATAATTTTACCTTTTTTGCGTCCAAGGTGTTTTTTAAGATATAGAAAAAATCTTCTACCATTGGTTCGGAATGTCGATTTCAACTGTTAAGACACCAGCAAGAAACTCAGTAGTTATTTTTTAGCAATTTTTAGCTAGCATATGTCAACGAACTCTTCTAAATTCAAAATCAGGTCAAAGTCTAACTTCTGTGTGTAATTATTTTGTGGTAGAGTCACACATGCTAGGGTTGTTGCCCGGCATGAGTACATAAGCGCGCGGCCTCTATCATAGACCTCGACAGTTTGACAATCTTATGTCATAAGTTAGGATTAATGTGGTCGAAAAGACGTTTTGGCCCGTTAGTGCGCATGCGTGAGTACATGACATATTTTTAGCTCTTAGTGGGCAGTCAGCCTTCTGTGTCAATATGTATTTTGTGGTAGAGTAACGTAGTTTTGTTTCCATAGATGATGGGACATTTAAAAGGGACACCATGTCCCACCTCTCGAGTTCTCGACTGCCCGTAGGCATCCAAGGAGACGAATACATTAATTAGCTGGATTGTGGGCGTACGGTAACCTGCATAGATTAGCGACTTGCCTCAACTGGGAATATTAATGAGAGCTAAGAAACTAACTATCTGCATAGGTATAGGCTGGCAACGCCTCCGCACTTCTTCTGGTGTAGCTGATGTCTATGGGCGGCGGTGATCGCTAATCAGATGACTCGCTTGCCAATTTGCCTTCCCTTCGGCATGAATGGGACTCGACTGGAATTATACCACGGCCTAATAGAAGACCTGAACCACGCCTGTGCTTCGCTGAGTTAGTGAGGGTAGCCCAATTGGAATCGGTGTAGGGAGTGAAGAAACGCACCGAGGAGAGAGCCCTTAGCAAGTACTTGGTGAGCGTCTCCCAAGATTCGGTCCGTATGCCGAGACGGTAGGAAGGACCATGGGCTGGTGGAGGGACCTATGTCTTTAGCCCTATCGGAGGGAAAGGGGGTTAAAGGTTGGCACTTGTGGTGTTGCGGGCGTTTATAGGCAGATGTCGCTTAGATTTTCATCAAATTGGAGAGTATACAGCGTAAATTTTCTGAAATACTTACCGACCCCGGCACCACGAGCAATCTCGGAATAAATTGGCTTAACACAATTTGATGAGATTAAGCAATAAAAGCAGCCCTTAGATGCCTATCTGGCATATTAAACAGCGAACCCGGGCACGGCTTCATCGGGAAGCGAACCCAAGATACTGGGGCATTTGCATTTTCTAATTTGTTTCGCCACTTATCAAAAGCTAGGTCTTCAGGGCTCTAGATTCTTAAACAATGATGGGCAAAGTTTATGAAGATTCCGTTAGCTAAAAGCGCGTTATTTGGTATTTTAGAAATTCTGTTCTAAAAAGGCTATGGAAGAGCTATGCTCGGCGTTTCTCTGCGCGATCGTATCTGGAATGAGGTGATCCGGCAGAGAAGCAAAGCCATCGCCATAGCTCACAGGATTAGCCAGCTAAAGTGGCAGTGGGCTGGTCCATATCAGCCGCCGAACTGACAACCGTTGTGGTGCACGAGTTCTGGAGTGGAGACCACGTCTTGGTAAACGTACATAATGTAGGACGCCCTCGGGCTAGATGCAGTAACGATCTGCGCAGGATGGCTGGCAAGAGCTGGATGCAAATAGTGAAAAATGTGGTGAATATTAGGAGCCGCCTATGCCCAGCAATGGACAGGCTGATGATGATGATGAGAAATAAGACTAAGCCGCCTAGACAATAACCACTTGATCAAAATCATTATCCCAGTTGCCCACAGCCGGAGAAACTATCCGAAGCGTGAAGATTTCTAGAAGAAAAGACACCCATTTCGTTGCAATAAAACATTGGATAACACAACAGAAATATATTACTTTTTATGACTACTAAATCACAAGATGTAGCTACTTATTTACAAGAAAATAACACTGGTTTTCTCTCCCCTATTACATGAATATTCTATCACCGCATACAAATTTTCAGGGTTTCGGCTGACACTGAGAATTTCGTTCTTAAGAGGACACACCAGGCGGTAGAGAAATCCTGCAGAATAACCTACCAAAAGTTCTCGAAAACTGATTGAAGTAGTTTGTGTACCAAATTATTAAATTAAGAGATTTCTGTGTTAGATTGATGTTTTGATTTTTTATAATGTAAGTAATCTGTTTTCTGGACGATAGATTGAAGAAAAATCTGGCCACGTCTGGCCAATCTGGTTCTATTTCTGTATTGGAGATCGACTATACCATATCGTGTTAACAACTTTTAACTTTAATATCGAAATAATTACGGGAAAACATTGCCGATTTTTCACAAACCGGGTGCTTTATTTTAGGACAACGGGACAGAAGACCAGTCATGGCTAGTTAATGTACGCAGTACTCATTATTGAATAATGTTGCCGTCATCATCATCGTAGGCCTTCACATCTTGTGGCAGATCAGCAGATTTTATAAGCAGCATCACGCGGTGTGACCTTACACTTGCGCTCGTGGCTGTAAAGTCCTATGCGGGAGTAGGAACCTTTTGTCTACATTTGCAGCAAGCATATTTTACCGTACGAGCATAGACAATACTCCTGGACTGCTTATCTGCATTGTCAAGGACACCACTGCATTTACATCTCTAGCAGATTTCCCGCTCATCGCCCCAAAGCCGATGAATAAAGATCACCAAACCCGTAATCTTGTTATTTGTATTTTGTATCCGCCATCAAATAATAAGCAATTTGTTGTACTAAACGGAGCGAGTAAATAAAGAACAGGATGAACAAAACAACTCTTGTTTATGGACAAACAGCGGGTTATTCTTAAGACAGTAGTTATTATGGAGGGACGTAATAACGTCTTATATAAATAGGAGACAATTCCCAAACTTTCTGCTGTGATTGCTTAGATTTAGGGGTGAACTACATATGCCGCACCCGCGCCTTACTTCCAATACTTCTATTCTACCGTAAACTGGCGTTAACAGCGCTTGTGCTTAGTGATGCTGATAGTTGATCGATAGATATATAGTTGATTTCTAAAACTATTCAGGATAATTAGCTATCGATAAGATTATTATTGAAAAGTAAAATGGTATCGATAATATCGATAGGGAAATTGGCGCAATACTTTATAATGCCTATACTATCAATAGAGAAACCGCTCACGAAATGCTAAAGAGCAGAGGAGTTGAAAACTGACAAACATACTACCTTGACTTGTACCTAAAACATACTACCATACTACCTAAAACCGGCCGACTTGACGCTGATAGCAGAAAAGCCCTTACGAAGAGAAGGCTAATAGCTTATAAGGAAGCTGTCCTGTAACGAAGAAGAATATACTTTATCTATTGCATTCAAATAAAATGAAAGGGTGGGGAACTCTGATTCGGTTCCGCCCGCATCAAATTAGGCCCTCTGGTTTAGAATACCATAACAAACCAAGCGTACCATAACTACGGAATTGAGGAATACGAGGAATTAAATCTGGCACCACACAGACCAATGACCGTAACGAACCTTTAAACTAATACAAACTATCTTACAATGTCAACTTTGACAACTTCTTAAGTTCGGTGGTCCTTCTAATTTAATAATCTGTGGGTCCTTCAATCAAAGATTGGGAAGCCCTGGAATGTGGCCCATAAAACGGGATTACGGGCGACAGATTTCCGCGGCGTTTTAATCCTTCAGTCCGGACGAAATATGTATAGGGCTTCTTCGCGTTGTCCTACGAGAGTAAAGAGATGCGATGCGATGCTCTCTAATGTCATTCATGCAGTAACAAGTACGTTTTTTAGGCAATTTTACAATGTTTTATGGGCAAGTCGGGGGAGGAACCGCCTAGCTCGTCGCGCATGCGGGCAATGCCCGGTGAGGGTTATGGCGTCTGTTATGGGTCAGATTTTTATGAGCTCCTTACTCCTCACCCATAAGAGCGCTGAGGGAAAACCGCCCCAGAGCTTGGTCGGTGTGCTTCTAGCGGCTTCTCGTTAGCCCCCGCCAGAAAGACTTCCCAGTAGTAGGTGGGTATGGGAAAAGCATTCCATAATAATCGGTATGTTTAAGATTCTGATGTGAATTTCGGAGAAATCAATTGGATTTGACGGCTGACACGAAAATTCGATTTCAAAAAAAGACCCTTTATGCTCAGGTACTCAGAACTCTAGTTGAGTCGCCTCTTTCGATAGGTCAGATCATGCCAGGCCAGGGTGTTTAGAATACAGTATTCTACGCGTGTCTACTTTTTTTTTATCACCCTGGTAAAATGGCGCTGGCCCAAGATGTTGTGGGCCAACTCTCTAAAGAATACACGCTGCTGGATGGCAATCGGCTTATGGGGTGGGGTGGTGGGGCTAAGATGCGCACCACGCTATAATTTTGTCGACACTCGTATTGCGTCGGCGGCTCGGCGCAAGTTGCTTCTCGCTCACCTGACTGAGCGATGAGCGGGATAGAAGGATGCGCTCTCGCGAACAAGAGTCGACAAAATTTTGTCGCGGTGCGCATCTTAGCCCGGCTGGGGTATACCTACTAAAAACCAGGGGTGCCTCCCCCTACTCCTGAGTGGGGGGAGGGTCATCGCATCCACCTAGGACCACGGATTACTTATAAGCACAGCAAGTTAATTCACCAAAGTTTCTTCTTGATTGTATTACTTCAAAGTTGGGCCTTAAATTATTTGGAAACTTAGATGTAGTTATATCGTGCTCAAAGGAATTTAAATTATAAAGTGTAATTAAAATCTTGGAATCTTGATATTTCGGAGTTTCGTTTGTTTGTTTCTAATCTGTTTGTTTACAGCTTATGCCTTTGCGTTAGCAAGCCTTTGAAGTACTAATAAAGACATTATTAAGTACGCGAAGATATTGGTCCTGCGCTGGATCTCTCATCAGGTCGTGTCACACTGGTCCCTTCGAATTAAGAGTGAGGGAAGAGTGCACTTATGGTTGCGCGCACGCTTAAGCACTATAACATAGTGGTAAGTTAAGAAAGGATCGGCCGGCGTAGCCAAATATCAGTTTGAAGATATTAGACTACAATATTAGTACATTCGTCCGCTGTGGAAGTCCTGAAGGGCGAGTTTAGGCACCGGCTTGTTGGTCGTCGCTTAATTGACAGCCAAGTTCCCGGGTTCATAACCGCTCACAAGTTTATATGTCCTAGTCTGGCGGTAACCGTTCACTCTAACAGAAAGAGGCAGTTCTTTTAAATCAATGTATTAATGAAACGCGTGTAAAGACATTTCTTATACCACTAACTATCATTGCTGAGGTTAAAAGTATTCAATATAAAACTATTACTCCATCCTCAATGAACAGAAAGGATTTTTTTAAGCCTAAGCTGTCCCACTGCTGGGCAAATGCCTCTCCCAAACTCCTCCATGGTCTCTGTTAGTAGCCAGGATTTGCCAATCCTGCTTGTAGTGGTCTAAAATATCACGCCATCTCTTTCTGGGTTTGCCCCTCAACCGTCGCCCATCTGTTGGCTTGTGTTAGAATAAAAATAGGGTATTAAAATTCAGTGGTATTAACAGATTCATGTTACGTCCATAGAAATGTAGGCATATTTAGTCTACCTATTCAGATTCACTGTGAGTGAGTGAGCACCAAGAACTGGTTCGCGAAGTGAACTAGTACAAACAACTCACTCAGTAACTTCACAAATACGACTTCTGCACGTACTGTCGGCGCCTTGTCAACTTGTATAACTTTGATTACACACCGATAGGATGAAACTTTGTCTATTAGAGCTGAATGCGCGGACCTGCGCGGTCACCCATCCCATAGAGTAGAGGTGGGATAGATGCCTCAAACAACATGTAGCGACCTGTGCGAACACTACACTCATAGTCTACTCATAGTATGACCCAAAGGTTACTATTAGAGAATGCCTCTTGGCATTAAATTCGCCTATTGTATAACATTTTGTGCAATAAGCGTATCCCCTCCCTCCCGCCAGTCGACGCTAGGCACAAAATAATTACACACAGAAGTTAGACTTTGACCTGATTTTGAATTTAGAAGAGTTCGTTGACATATGCCAGGGTTGTTGCCCGGCATGAGTACATAAGCGCGCGGCCTCTACCATAGACCTCGACAGTTTGACAATCTTATGTCATAAGTTAGGATTAATGTGGTCGAAAAGGCGTTTTTGCCCGTTAGTGCGCATGCGTGAGTACATGACATATTTTTAGCTCTTAGTGGGTAGTCAGCCTTCTGTGTCAATATGTATTTTGTGGCTAAGGGCTACACTAAGGGCTGAGCGTAGTATTCGCACAGGTCGCTACATGTTGTCTGAGGCATCTATCCTACTACAGCATCTTTCCCACCTTAACCCTATTGATTGCGGTGTATCATTAATTTCCCAACAGCCAGTCTCAGAAATGGCATCAGCAATGGGCAGGGCACATTGCGAGGAGAACAGACGGCCGTTTGGGTGGAAAGATCCTTGAGTGGAGGCCGCAGCCGTGGCAGGCCTCCCGCCAGGTGGACCGACGATCTAGTGAAGGTCGCGGGATTCCCTTGGATGCGGGTTCCCTTGATTTCTGTGTATAAAATCATCTGTTCAGTGTCATTTATACAGTTTTCTTCCTTATCAGTACATATACATTTTTAAGTACTGTTATATTAACAAACATTATCATATAAAAAGCGAGTTTAACGAACCACATAAACATTTTTTATTCAAACCCAATAATTTAACACTCATGTACGTAAATGATCAATATTTATTTATGGAAAGAATAAAATTATCATAATGATAATAAATTGTACACTAATTTGCATACATCTTACTTAGCCGAATCCAGTTTTTATTTACCACGACTTTTAGCACTTAGTCCAAATTTATTACATGTGCAAATAGAAAAAACAAGTGTGATATTTTAAGAACGCGCCTTCCATACACGGGACGTGGTGGTTCGAATCCGGAACATCATCATCAGCAACCCACACTCGTCCACTGCTGGACATAGGTCTCCCCAATGCACGCCACTGCTCCCGATTTTCGGCCACTCTCATCCAGCCCACACCAGCCAGCCTTCGAATGTCATCATCCCATCTTGTCGCAGGGCGAACATGCACCTCTGGATTTCTTTAATCTATGTGAGTAATTTTATATCATTAGTGAGTAAACCTTTTTACCGTGGGAGAGCAACGCTTCGGCATGAATGGGCCGGCTCGATCGGACTGATCACGGCCTCACAGAATACCGGCGAAAAGCAGCGACGTAACACAGTGTGCTATGTTTCGTCGAATGAGTGAGGGTACCGGAGTCCCAATTGGGGGGAAAGGGGGTTAAAGTTTGACAGCGCACTTGCGACTCTACTGGTGTTCTATGAGCGGCGACAATCGCTTACCATCAAGTGATCCGTCTGCTCGTCTGCCACTTATCACATAAAAAAAGCATAGTCTAATCGTTCCCGGGCACCAAAGCGACAGCAGACGATGAAATGAGTTTGGTTTTATTTTACGATGGATGCATAAGTCCTTGATGAATGTATAAATTTATTTATATGTTTTAGGACACATTTAAATTAATTTATACTTTATTAAAGATGGTATAATGTGCACAAATCATACAACATCCGCCCATTTCAAGTTCAAATGTATTTTTTATATAATTATTATTATCATTAAGGCTGGTTTTGGTAACGGTCGTGTCGTTAATTTAATTAATTAAACATAAAATTACAGATAAAATCTGCAGACAAATGAAATATTTGTTTATAAGTTTGTTAGTGTTGTTTAATAAGCATCTAAGTTACTGTATCTCTTTTAGTTTTTCGACTGATCTCAGTAAAAGCTATAGGGCACATTAATACAATTACTATGGTAACACCTACCATCACCGAAGAAAGAAGTTCTCCACTACAGTGCCACCCAACAACAGCAGATGGCGCTAATTTGACTGTTCCATACCAGATTTATCCACAACAAACATAAGTGTTCATCACACGAATGTTTGTCCAGGGATCGAACCCACGACCTGTGGCGTAACGTGGCAGCATTTGCAGCATTTTGCATTAACTAACATGACTATGTGTCAAATTGTTATTCTGCTTTTGGTATATGTTAAGTAATG
Organism: Cnaphalocrocis medinalis; assembly: GCA_014851415.1. Taxonomy (NCBI): domain Eukaryota; kingdom Metazoa; phylum Arthropoda; class Insecta; order Lepidoptera; family Crambidae; genus Cnaphalocrocis; species Cnaphalocrocis medinalis. The sequence continues at coordinate 4,580,018 of CM026298.1, read as the reverse complement.
TACAGACAGCCACACATCAGGTTACCACGACCTGTAAAATTTCCTCAGCTGATATTGAATCTAGTGTGTTTGACAGTAAGATGAGAGTCGATTAAAGAACTTTGACAGTTTTGTATCCTTTGATGTGTGGCTGTACGTACCTTAGTTTTACTCTATTTTCTTGTTTTTGTGCGTCAACTAAATGCGAATAAATATCTTATCTATCTATTGCAAGCTTGAGTTACGCTAAGTCTGATTGCCCATCTGAATATTCATAGAAACTAATAAAAATTAATTCACAACTAGATACCAAGGCAAACCCTACAATGTTAATTTTAATTGGTCTAGTATTACAGCCAACGGTACATCTCGATACAGTCAAGAGAAGTACACGCATATTATCTGTCATATTTGTACCCTATTCCCAGGAGCATAGGAACCTTTCTGCATGAACTTTTTTAATTGACTGTATACATTTTTTGTGCGATATTGAACCTTATGATGCGTAAAGATTATGTAGGAGTCTAGCTTGAGGCCAGGGTATGGACTCGTTAAACTAATGTCACTAATATTACTCCCAGATCACAAATTTAATAGGAATGGCTCCATTAATTAATTAACAGTTTATCAACCAAACTGTGTATCATTAAAAATGTTAACAATGTTATGTTGTTATGCGGTTACAGACTAGCGTCACCTAGCGTTTTATGCGCGCATATAAGTTTCGAAGCGCGTTTTGACAGTCGACGCCTTTAACTTGCTTCTATTTTTGTTTACATTTCAAACAAACAAAAAATAAGCGTGAAAAGTTAAACATAAAATTACAGATAAAATCTGCAGACAAATGAAATATTGTTTATAACTTTAATAGTGTTGAAAAAGGTTCTAAGTTACAGTATCTCTTTTAGTTTTTCGACTATCTCAGTAAAAACTATAGGGCACATCAAATACAATTACTGTGGCAACCCTACCATATCGCCGAAGAAAGAAGTTCTCCACTACAGTGCCATCCAACCAACAGCAGATGGCGCTAATTTGACTGTTCCATACCAGATTCATCCACAACAATCACACGAATGTTTGTTCAGGGATCGAACCCACGACCTGTGGGGTAACGTGGCAGCATTTGCAGCATTTTGTTTTTACTAACATGACTATGTAAGAAGGAAGCACAAGAAAACAATAACTATAATCTAAAGCTAAAATAAACTACGTACCAAAAAAAAATTAAACAGGCCCCTGTGGCAATGTTCCCAAAATGCTGGCAGCATTACCTCGTTGGATAGCGATGGATTATGACATGACTATGTGTCAAAGTCTCATTCTGCTTTTGGTATAAATGTTAAGTATTGTACAGACAGCCACACATCAGGTTACGACGACCTGTAAAATTTCCTCAGCTGATATTGAATCTAGTGTGTTTGACAGTAAGATGAGAGTCGATTAAAGAAATTTGACAGTTTTGTATCCTTTGATGTGTTGCTGTACGTACCTTAGTTTTACTCTATTTTCTTGTTTTTGTGCGTCAATCTAAATGCGAATAAATATCTTATCTATCTATCTATTGCAAGCTCGAGTTACGCTAAGTCTGATTGCCACTGAATATTCATAGAAACTAATAAAAATTAATTCACAACTAGATACCAAGGCAAACCCTACAATGTTAATTTTAATTGGTCTAGTATTACAGCGAACGGTACATCTCGATACAGTCAAGAGAAGTACACGCATATTAACTGTCATATTTTGTACCCTATTCCCAGGAGCATAGGAACCTTTCTGCATGAACTTTTTTAATTGACTGTATACATTTTTTGTGCGATATTGAACCTTATGATGCGTAAAGATTATGTAGGAGTCTAGCTTGAGGCCAGGGTATGGACTCGTTAAACTAATGTCACTAATATTACTCCCAGATCACAAATTTAATAGGAATGGCTCCATTAATTAATTAACAGTTTATCAACCAAACTGTGTATCATTAAAAATGTTAACAATGTTATGTTGTTATGCGGTTACAGACTAGCGTTTTATGCGCGCATATAAGTTTCGAAGCGCGTTTTGACAGTCGACGCCTTTAACTTGCTTCTATTTTTGTTTACATTTCAAACAAACAAAAAATAAGCGTGAAAGTTAAACATAAAGAGTTGCTATATATATATGTCATGTTTTAGATTAAGTAATGCTACAGTATGTAAGTGGCATAATTCATATAAAATTCTCCTAAGAAGACCGGCGAGAGCAGCCTTCATGGTTTCCGACACCATACATATTTGGAAACATACTAATTAAACTAAGCAACAAAAATGTTTATTTTATCTTATTATAAGTATATTTTTGAAAGCATGGAATAAAAGGTTAAATTATTTCAATTTGCAACAATTCAGTGAACAAAACTCACATCACAGAGGAAAAACGAAACGTTGAGTCAATCATAATAGTCACTTTGATAGTTAAGATATTTGACATCTTTTTAAATTGTTTTAAATGTGTGATCTATTCATTTACGTTTTCCGCGTATTTTCTGGACTTTTGAGTTTATTGATTCAACCTAGACAACAGCATTTCCCTGGATTTGATTTCCAAGTGATTTGGTTTATTTAGTATAATGCCGTTTCGATGTGTCCATTGTTCTTTGCGTCTTGCTTGATCGAAAAAGACGACACCGTTTATCCGAGGAAAGTGCAGAGACGATGGAAAGAAGAAGCCAATAGTGAAATACTCTCTGCATTTAATAGTATTGACCCATATGTTTTAAGGGCCAGAATAAAATCTCGATATTCGGGCAACAGGTCATACTATACATACATAGTAGTAGATAGAGCAATTCAAGGACGACAAGCTATTTTAGGGTAATAATTTTATTGTGTTGCAGGTAAGCGAACAGTTGGTTGCTGTTCGCATACCAAGAGCATATTATGGTATATGGGGTTTGCAAGTCGACGGGGTAATATAGTACCTCCTGCAGCCTTTTTAGACAATTTGTTATGTACTTAATTGATTAAATGACGTCATACCTACACATCCGAAGTTTGTTTTACCATACCTTTATAACGCTGATGTAAACATGCAACATTATGTACTTATAAATAATCGTTGAGTGCACATGTAAGGTAGCGCGCCTGACGGACTATGAATTTGTAAGCACGAGTTCATACTCGTGCTTACAAATTCATAGTCATCATTCATAGGATCATTCATCGATTTATCGAGTGCCATTTATAGTACGTTAAGCATCAGTAGCACTACCATGTTTTTTTTATTTTTATGCGATTGGTAGCAGACGAGCAGGACAGATCACCTGATGGTAAGCGATTGCCGCCACCCATAGACACCTGCAACCACCAGTTGAGTCACAAGTGCGCTAGTAGCCCAAAATCTAGTAGTGCGAGTGCAAGTTTTGAAATACTCAGAAATACTATCCTCGCTACCGAAAACTATCGCTTTGTCTCTTTCATTATGATGCATTTGAAAGAGACAGAGCAATAGTTTACGTTATGTCAGTTTCGATGTCAACTCATGGTAGCGCTACTGAAGGCCACTCAGTAACATTGACAGGGGGGGCGTTGTACGATATTTTTTCTTCTATGGGAAAATGTCAATCAACACTGGAGTCACTGACACTTGTGAGAAAATACGATTTTTCCGACATTTGCCGAAAACCTTATGTATGACCCTTGAACGACTATACTTTGTCGGCCCTATACCTTTATAATCCCATCTTTAGAAAAGTGGCAACAATTTCCTTTTTTCTTAGTTGAGTGTTCTTCTTTAAGTATCATTAATTTTTTTCTAGGCACGGGACCTCTAAACCGCAGACTGAAAATACATAGAACTTCGCCGGACTCCTTTTCAAAGTAATTTTGAAAATTAATGTTAGCATAAAATCCAAATGAAACTGTACTATAATTTTAAGATCATTAAGTTGTTGAAATTGTTGAAAATGGTCAGTAGGTTTAAAGGGAAGTAACTGTTATATTCTAGCCAAATATTCGAGCCAGTCACACCAGTCTTACAACACTTCATTATTAGATAACGAAGATTATAAGAAGAAATTAATGAAATAAGAATAGATAAATGGTATAAGAATGATACTGCCAATTTTTACAAAAGTTGCAAGTTTTCACTAACGGGAGAGCCACGCTTCGGCATGAATGGGCCGGCTCGACCGGAGTGATACCACTGCCTCACAGAAAACCGGCGTGAAGCAGCCCCTGTGCTGTGTTTCTCTGAGTGAGTGAGGGTACCGGAGGTCGATTTGGGGGGAAGGGGATAAAAGGTTGGCAGCGCACTTGTAACTCCACTGGTGTTGCAAGTGTCCATGGGCGGCGGCAATTGCTTACCATCAGGTGATCCGCCTGCTCGCCTGCTACCTATCACATAAAAAAAAATTACAGTGACAGCATCAGTATTAAACCAAAACCACAGAATACTTAATAGCCAAAACTGAAACCACATTTTGTAATAGGGGGAAAGACTTCCGACTATCATTAGATTGATGAATAGTACAACAACCTTGTATACCATTCACAAAACAGCTTATCCGTCGTTAAGTACACATCAATGGTATCAAAAGCATTGCCGACATTACCGAAATCGAGTTATTAATTACTCATTGCCGACTATCGAATTTGGATTACAGAGATAACGATTGTCGATTCGTCATTATTGGATGTATGTGACGCTTCGTCTAGATAAAGTTGTAAGTGCGTTTGATATAATTAATAGACGTATGCAACAGAACTGTACGGTATCAAATTCATACAGTTCTGACGCGAACTCCGCTCAATAGTGGGAATAAAGTTTTTGATTTTGATCATCTACTTTTGCTGTTGACTGTACACCGTTTTTAGGGTTCCGTAGTCTACTAGGAAACATTGTAGTTTCGTCATGTCTGTCCGTCTGTCTGTCCTGGGTCGTTCTCCGCCGTTTCTGCACCGATTGCCAAATTGGTGAAGAGATGTATGCTGATAATCCAAAAATTGGTTTTTAAAATTATCGAAAAATAATTATTATTTTACCCGACTACGGCAAAGCAAAAGGAGGGTTATTGTGTAATAGAATTAATTGGTTGGGACGAGATCTAGTAAGTTATTTTAAAAACGCCTTAAACAGTAATGTTACCTCCCGGAATTCACCTTCATTTTTTCATTACTTGCCGCACGGAACCCTTCATGCAAGAGTCGGACTTTACACTTGGCCGCTTTTTTAATTAATTTATTATTTATTGGAAAACACAACAGATTACAGTCATGATTGCATAACATTACGTTGCATTTTAACATTATGAGCAGGACTGTAGTCCTAAACGTGTTTACACCAATATACACAAGTCGCTGGTGAGCAATAAATAATGATAATGAATAATGAAAACTAAATTAATTTAAAAGTTTATTAAATTATGTTAGTAAACTAATAAAACTGATTAAAACTGATAAATTATAGCATCAAACACTACACGGTAAAAAAGGATTTCTTTGAGTAAGAAAGACCAATTCTCGAAATATTGGTAATTTCAAAGAAATATTTACTTAGCATAATGCGATATTTTTAAAACAAAAATACTGGTTATCTTTTTCTAAAACAATATTTTTATTAACAATTAAGAGTAATATTTTTATTTCGAGACTAATTTTTTTATTGTTTATTAAATTGACTTCACTTAAATCAAGAAATTTAATC